>CAUYQG010137267.1:0-20754 GCA_963574415.1 Tarsius wallacei | reverse complement strand
CGCCTCAGCCTTCCAGGTAGCTGGAACTACGGGTGCGCGCTACCACACCCGGCTAGTTTTTTGATTTATTGTAGAGATGAGGTCTCACGAAGTTGCCCAGGCGGGTCTCGAACCCGCGGGCTCAGGCAATTCACTCACCTCGGCCTCCCAAGGCACGGGACTACAGGCTGAGCCACCGAGCCCGGCTAATTTCATTTCTTTCAAAGACACCATATTGTTCACTTCTGTGGAAAAATAAAAATAACTTAAAAATTGCTTCAATTGTCAAACAAAAGTGAAGAGCACAATATATATTTATTTTCACTGTTTGAGTCAGGGTCTCACTCTGTTGCCCAGGCTGAAGTGCAGTGGCACCATCATGGCTCACTGCAGCCTTGACCTCCTGGGATTAGGCAATCCTTCCACCTTAGCCTCCTGAGTAGCTGGGACTACAGGCACGTGCCACTGCACCTGGCTTTTTGTTGTTGTTGTAGCAGAGGTGGGGTCTCACCATGTTGTCCAGGCTTGTCTTGAAGTCCTGGGCTCAAGCAATCCTCCCACCCTGGACTCCCAAAGTGCTAGGACTGCAGGAGTGAGCCACGACACCTGAGCCACAATATTGTTTTAAACAGTCACTATTACAACTGAAATAATATTTGTATCAAATTTACTACTCATAGTCAATTTTCAACTGGTCAAATATTGACATGTTATGTGGCACATTCTAACAATGGTTGTAATAATCTGTTTCTTGGAAGTTTGGTAAAATTTGCCTGTTAAAATCATATAAGTCACACACACACACAATAAATTCATGTAAAAAACTGGTGCAAACTGAACAAGCTCTATAATCTAGTCAGCAGGGTGTACCATTGTCAACTTCCTGGTTTGGATACTATACTGTTCAGTTACATAAGACGTCACCATGGAGGAAAGATGGATGTGAAGGTTTCTCAGGATTCTATGTACTCTGAAATTATTGATTCCAATACTAAGAGTCTGTGTCTCACCGGGCTCGGTGGCTCAGCCTGTAATCCCAGCACTTTGAGAGGCCAAAGCGAATGGATTGCCTGAGGCCGCGGGTTCAAGACCAGCCCAGGCAACTTGGCAAGACCTCGTCTCTACAATAAATAAAAAAATAGCAGGGTGTGGTAGCACACACCTGTAGTTCTGGCTACTCGGAAGGCTGAGGCGGAAGGATCGCCGGAGCCCAGAAGGTCGAGGCTGCGGTGGCCGGGAGCGTGCTACTGCACTCCAGCCTGGGTGACAGAGTGAGACTCCAACTCAAAAAATAAAAATAAAAACACACTCATTTTCAATAACAAAGCATGGGTTGATACACTCCACAAAGTATTGTCAAGCGTCCCTACAGAAGAGAGGGTGGATTTTAAATTGAGGCTGCCCCCTGACACCTTGGACAGGCAGTGACTGGCATCCAACCAGGTCTATGCATTTTAACCACCTGCCTCCACTCCGGTAATGATGGTCCCAAATCCAAAAAGAGAAGGGAATTCTTCCTCCAGTGAAGCTTGGGTTCATGAGATCCACTTCCATGGGAACTTGCCCGTGTCTGCATCTCTTTTCATCTCCACTACCTCATGCTAATCATCTTCCCTCCCCAATCCACTCATCTCTCTCTAATTTCTAGGGTATCTTAGGTTGGCAACCAGTTTATCTAGTTCTCCAGTTCCAACCTACCATATCTTAATTTATGACTTGTCCCCTCCCATCCAGCAAAAGGTTTCTCCTGGCTGCCATTTCAGGGACTGGTGTCTCCATCCAGCCACTGGGACTCTCTCTTCTTCCCCTTCTGTGTCGTTTCCACAGATGGACCTGACAGACAGCCTGGGACCTGGTCCAGGGTTCAAAGCCAACAACTATGTGTATGTACACACACTGAGAATATCCCTTTTTCTGACATCTTGCTCTTCAATGATACTAAGATACCAAGTGGACTCTTTGTGAACCAGGTGAGATAGTTCCCAAGTCTAAGCTGAGACTTACTCTTTTCCAGTCAAAACACAATTCCTGTTGTCTGAAGTAAAAACTGACAGTTACTACTTCCTACATTCCTGATGAACAGTTTCCAATATCATCATCATAATCACAACAACTTTCAGCTTGTGGGTCCAAATTATATGTTTGGCACTACTTTTAAAGCACTTTGCAACGATCATCTTTTTAATTTATACAACCCAATGAGGAAGATACTAACATCACCTTTAGCTGAGAAAACTGAGCTTTAAGGAGGCTATCTTGCTAGAAATTGGCAGAACATGAATTCCAGTGCTGAAAAACTGGCACCAAAAACTCCTAAACAACACACATAAAAAGAGAAAAAAATCTGTACAATGCCTGCTTTACCAGAAAAAAACTGTCATCAGTGAGTACAAAGCATACAAGGAATGTTAGCTGTCCACCAGTAGATGCTGTCAAATTCTAGTGTCTACTAATCAAAGATATTGATCACAGTATATGTGTCTTAAAAATAATCTTTATTCTTATGGAGGGATGCCAGAGAAATAAGTATTTTTTAAAAACTCATTCAACATTTTTTGAAAAAAGATATTCTTGGCTTCCTTTATACTAACAATTCTTTTTTGGCCATAATATGGCAAAGGATAGGGAATAAACACACACACACAGAGAGAGAGAGAGAGAGAGAGAGAGAGAGAGAGAAAGAGGGAGGGAGAGAAAGAGACAGAGAGAGAAAGAGAGACATAAGGCTATAAAGGATAATCATCATAACAAACGTGCATACACTCTCAACATCCTTACCTCTGTCTGGCTTCACCACACTCGCTAATGTAACTGGAGGAAAACACACAATCACACCCATTGATTTTTATTTTTTATTTTTAAGTTGGAGTCTCACTCTATCACCCAGGCTGGAGTGCAGTGGCACACTCACGGCCACCCCGGAGTCAACCTGCTGGGCTCCAGTGATCCTTCCACCTCAGCCTTCCAAGTAACCGGAACTACAGGCGTGCACTACCATGAGCCAGCTAGTTTTTTATTTATTATAGAGATAAGGTCTTGCCAAGTTGCCTGGGCTGGTCTCGAGCCCGCAGGCTCAAGCAATCCACTTGCCTAGGCCTCCCAAAGTGCTGGGATTACAGACTGAGCCACAGAGTCCAGTCTCACACCCACTGATTTTTAAATCCATGCTCTTGAAAGTCTAGTGGGCTGTGATGGCCACCCAACAATTGTGTTTGACTCTCCTCATTCATGAACTCTAGATGATTGTAGGGTAGTTATGTTCCTAAAGTAGGCTGGAAGCTGAACCCTCACGCCTAAGGAAATACAGAGTTAGGTTCCCGGGAGCTTCCGACCATGACATTTTCATCAACCAGTAAGTACAGACTCTTATTTTATGCTTGTTTCTGTTTAAAGACACTTTATATTATTGATTCATGAACACTGAGCCGACAGACAACAGCACAGTAACTCATCCCTGAATGAAGCTTCTCTAACACACGTCGCATGTCAGCCTTTCTCAGGAACCCTAGACAACTCTTAAAGGGGTATTTTAAATGCGAAGTCACCAAAAAGCACACAAAAGACAGAAAAAGTGGCACTAAAGAGACCACAAAAATGACTCTTGTTTATAGGATAAGAGCTGAAACCGGAAGGCAGAGCATGGACTTTAAAAGGAGGTACCTATAGAAATAGGTGGAATAAGTTTAATGTAGTGTAGTTTTTTGCCTCAGCATAGCCATTTTTGCTTAGACTTTATCCCTGACACTCCTTGAATCTAGCACAGGTTAGATATGAATAGATAAATTTCCAAGAGACAGGTTTTAGGAAGCGTTCAGACATTTCACTGCAGGCCAAGCTGGCAGCCTACCCCACCCCCTCAGCAAATCTCCATCAGATGCAAGACCAGGACAACCCAACCTTTAGATTCATGGTTTAGCATAGTAATCCCTAGGAAACTCTCAGGTTCCTTGTCAAGGCAGAAGATCAAAGATCACCTGGAAGTCATAGAAATGATAATAAGATCACCTTTGGGTCAAGGAGTTTGCGGATTGCTGGAAAATTCCCTCCCCTTGTCTCCTCCCATCTAGCCCACCACCTGAGGATGTGCCACGCTAATGTCTGGAGAAGTCAAGATTTAAGACTCATGTGGCTACAATCAACATCAAAGACCCCAAACCCCTCTTACCCCAAAGGTCTTTAAATATACCCATTTCTTGGCCCTTCGACACCACACTTGCCTCTGAACGTCAGTTCCCTTCCAATCTGTGAAAGGTGAATAATAAACTTTACTTCTTTCTACTTTCTTCCTTGTTGCAATCTTGTATTATTCCTATGGCTAGGCATTGGCATCACCACCGGCACCAGCCCACTTCGCCTCAGTTTACCCTTTCAATCTTGTTCAAACTCAGCTGGGAACATGTACCTTAGATGACTTAAAATTCTTTTCTCAGCTCTGAGCATGTGCACATCTGTAAGTGACCCACAAAAGCACTGTGAGTATTAACTTTGCGGTTGCAAATTAATTTTAGCAAGTAGGTGAATTTGCAAATATGGTGTGGCAGAGAGGGGCTGATAACAGTTAAAAGTTTCTTTTTAAAGATCAATCTGCAAGCCCCGAAAACCTGCTAGACAGGTTTTGCTTGAGAAAACCAAATAGCCAAAGATGGCTTTCCTGGAAATGCAAGATAGTATCCAATTCACAAGCTTAACCCAAATCCTCTCTCTGTGAAGTTATGGGTTTACAACCCCTGCTTGTTATGCTCATCCTGGAGACCATTTGTTTTTCGAAAATCTGGTTTTGCTAAGTACAACCTTGCAAATTCAAAAGAAAAATGTATAGCCATACAACCGACCCCTTCCCTTACCTAAACTAACAGATAAAACCCCTCTCCTTTCTCCGCAGGGTGCTCAGCCTGAGAGTATTAGCCCCGCCGAGTCGCCCAGGCGCTAATAAAACTGCTACTTCCTAAGATAGCCTCAGTGTCACGGCCTCTCTGTTTTCCCACAACCATGGAATTCACAAATAATGAGAATCAACTGTGTTTTCCATCCGCCCACCTCAAACCTTCAATGTCGTCTTCTGTACTGTCAACTCAAACTCATGACCTTGCTTCCTCCTTCGTGAAGAAAACGGAAACAATCAGATGAGAACGTCCGGCTCCTGCCAACATCCTGTAAACCTTCTAGCTCTTTATCCCAAACACTCGACCTTCCTGATCATTACCTGAGATGAATTCCACTTGTTCCTGTGTTAAGTGCTGGTCTGGGCACTGCAATGACATGGCTATCTGTCCTGTCCAAACTGCAGGTTGAAATGTCATCCCCGGTGTCGGAGGTGGGGTCTGAGGGATTGTGTTTGAGTCAAGGAGGTGGGTACTTCATGAATAGCTTAATGCTCTCCCTGGGGGTGAGTTCTCATGAACCAGTTAGAGCGCTGGTTGTTAAAAGGAGCCCGGCACCGCCTCCCTCTCTCTTACTTCACTCCTCGCCATGTGATTTCTTAGCTCACTGTCTCTTTTTTGCTTTCTGCCATGAGTAGAAGCAGCCTGAGGCCCGTACCCAACACAGATGCCTAATGTTGAACTTTCCGGCCATCAGAATTGTGAGTCAAATACATCTCTTTTCTTTATAAATTATCCAGCCTCAAGAATTCTTCTGTAGCAATGCAGGACAGACGGAGACATGCAGTGAGCCCATCTCTCCCACCCACTCAAGGATACTGGTTCCATTAATCTGCCCTCTCCACCAACATTAGTCTTTCTCTTTCCAGGTCAGTCATTATCATCAGTATAAAAATACTGTTCTCTCTCCCCTCTTGACCACCTTTTTGAGAAGTTACTTTACAGTACTAAGAAAAACTTTTAAAAATGCTCATACATATTGAAAAAGACTCCTATGCCAGTCCTTAATACTAATGGAATAATCAGAACTAAGCACTGAGTGATATCTACAAAGTTTATTAATTACAGATTTATAAAACAACAAAACAATCTACGTAAATTAATGGAGGGTTGATTAAATACATATAATAAATACTATAAAGTCATTATGAGCTGCAGATAAATATTTAGCAATGTGGAAATATTCATTTTAAATTAAGTGGAAAATGCAGATTTATAAGCAACTTGTAAAATCTGGTCCTACTTTTATAAAAAGAGAAAACGTGGCTTTTTTGGTTTATGTGGGTTTGCACACTGAAAAATATTCAGAAGGACATGAATAATATACACCAACATTTAGCCCACATTTGCCTGACTTCAAAGCCTAGGGTCTTCCTCTGCTAACCCAGGAGTGGCTACTCTCAGCTAGACTAAGATTTTTTAAAAACCTAGAAGTTACTCTCTCCATCTGGGCTCTGTAAGTCACACTAAAGCTACACGTGTCACCAATTGGTGCCTAAAAGGTAATACAACAGGCCGGATGCAGTGGCTCAAGCCTGTAATCCCAGCATTCTGGGAGGCCAAGGTGAGAGGACCAGCCTGGGCAACATGGTGAGACCTCATCTCTACAATAAATCAAAAAATTAGCCAGGCATAGTAGTACACACTTGTAGTTCCAGCTACTTCAAAGATTGAGGCGGAAGGATTGCAGGAGCCCAGCAGTTTGACGCTGGGGTGGCCGTGAGTGTGCCACTGCACTCCAGCCAGGACAACGGAGTGAGACTCCAACTCAAAAAAAGAAAAAAAAAGGCAAAACAACAACAAACCAAGCTAGAGTTGCACTGCCTCCTTTTCCTTTTAAAGATGTAGCTTATTTTTCTGTAAAATTGAGGATAAAACTAAGGGGTGTGTTAAGTCTAACAAAATGGCTGCCAAAATGGTAAGCTGGGACCATCCCCCCTTCAGTTGAAGGCAGAGACCTGGTTGAATTAAAACTAAAGCCAAAACAACAACACAACTCTTTGAAAGCAAAACCAACCAAGATGTGTCTCTTCCGCTGTGTTAAAACAAACAAAAAAGAAACTCCACTGTTATAGAACAAGTAAAGTCCTTTCTACAGTAGGCGAGAGGTGTGTTAATAGCAGGGTAAAAGACTCAGAGTCAGACTTCCATCTTGACAGCTGTTCTAAGTCTCACAAATCATTGTCACAGCTCTTCCTCAGCTAATCTCCACCAGATGTTTTGAGAGATTGTCAAAGTTTCTCAAACCTATCCCAATTCCCCAAGAAAATTAAGACTTGTTATCAGATTCCAAAAGTCACCTTCCTGCAATATTAAATCTTAGCACCTTACATGATGAGCAAATAGGAATGAACAATAAAATGTAAGTGTAATACGATTTCAGTCTTCAAAGAGCTAAAGCAAATTGTTTTTCCTCTTCACAACCCTCCTATGGCCCTGGAAGCGGCGGTACCATGACCCTGTGTGACAGCTGAGGGAGCAAAGTTCAACGGGACCAAGGGCCTTGTTGGTCACACTAAGATGCCAAGACAAGAACTCGGATCTGCCACTCCTGGTGCCTTGCTCTTGGCATCAAGCCTTCCTGGGAAATGTCCTTTCAGGCCTTTGAGGAAGTGCACCCCAGAGTAATCCCACCTCCTCTCTTCTCATCCCAAATGCATCTCACTATGCACTGACACAACCTGGCAACCCTTGGCCACCATCTGCCCTGCAAGCTTCACAGCAATCAAGGTCAAGGACCGGGTTCAGCTTCAATGGAAAATGCATACTTAGATTACATAGATGCTTGCCGAATCGTTTTGTTTGTTTGGTTTTTGTTTTTGTTTTGTTTTGTTTTTTTGGAGTCAAGATCTTATTCTGTCATCTAGGCTAGAGTGCAGTGGCATGATCATGGCTCATTGCAGCCTTGAACTCCTGATCTCAGATGATCCTTCCGCCTCAGCCTCTTGAGCAGCTGGGACTACAGTCATGCACCACCACGCTGGCTAACTATTTTATTTTCTTGTAAAGATGAGGTCTTGCTGTGTTGCCTAGGCTGGTCTTGAACTCCTGGGCTCAAGCAATCCTCCTGCCTCAGCCTCTCAAAATGCTGGGGTACAGGAATGAACCACCACACCTGACCTGCCCAATGATTATCCTTTAAACTATACAGATAGTTTCATGTATTCTTCTGCATTATGTCTAAAAAGGGTAAAATAAAGGATACATTTTATCACGGGGAATATGGTTGCTTTTTAGCTTTTGAAAAATTATGAGCCGGGTGCAGTGGCTCACACCTGTAATCCTAGCACTTTGGGAGGCAGAGGCTTGCCTGAGCCCAGGGGTTCAAGACCAGCCTGGACAACTTGGTGAGACCTTGTCTCTACAATAAACAAACAAACAAACAAAAATTAGCTGGGCATGGTGGTGCACACCTGTAGTTAGCTTGGGAGGCTGAGGTGGAAAGATTGTCTGAGTCCAGCAGGTTGAGGCTGCAGTAGCCAGGATCAGGCCACTGTACTCCAGCCTGAGCAACAGAATGAGACTCCGACTCAAAAAAAAAAAAAAAAATTCTTTTCTTGCCTATATTTGTTGGCAGGTCTTGACAAGTTTGACCCCTTCATGACCCTGGTCTGTGGCTGGATTCCTGGCCCCTGTCCAAGCAGCGGCCTCTCTGCTCAGGACCTCTCCCATCTGCCCTAGGGTCACACATCCCTATCTGCCCTCCCTCCTAAAGCCCCCCATTCAGAAATGTCTCTGTCTCTGTTTAGCCTAAGAATTAGGCTTCTAATCTCTGGGAACCACTTGGGTTGGCAAACCCTGGAAGCCCAGTCTCGAGGCTCAACAAATCCAAGTGTGGACAGAAGGAAATACCAAGACTTCTTTTATTTATTTATTTGTTTGTTTTTTGAGTTGGAGTCTCACTCTGTCGCCCAGGCTGGAGTGCAGTGGCACGCTCCCGGCCACTGCAGCCTTGACCTGCTGGGCTCCGGCGATCCTTCTGCCTCAGCCTTCCAAGCAGCTGGAACTACAGGCACGCACTACCATGCCCAGCTACTTTTCTGATTTATTGTAGAGATGAGGTCTTGCCAAGTTGCCCAGGCTGGTCTCGAACCCCCATGCTCAGGCAATCCTCTCATCTCGGCCTCCTAGAGCACTGGGATTATAGGTGTGAGCCGCCGCTCCTGGCCTAAGACTTCTTGAAGTTAGGTAGGACTTTGTGTGAAAAGGATATTTGGGAAACGACCAAACACATACTTTGCAATGAAAATGACATAGAGCACATGGAAGAAGGCATCGTATCCAGGCCAGAGCCAAGGAACCTTAGAACTCATGACCTCTGACCCAGAGGTCAGCGGCCATGCTGCAGGAGGACCCGCCTCTTAACTGCCATAGAACTCTGGGGCCATTCTTAACTGCCGCTGCCAGCAGTGTCCAGCCATTTCTCCTGGTGCTTCTCAAAGAGCAGGAGCCTTATAGCGATCCTTGAGACCAACGTTTGTTCAGATACTTCTGGACTGAGTGTCCCGAAAGAGAACAAACTGAAGAAGAAAAGCATAGCAGTCCTCAGAGAAAATCCTTGCAAATAAAGACGTTCAGCGAGTTTGGTGTGATAGGACAGCAACGTGTGTCCGCTAGGCAGCAGGACGATGTGGTTCCTGGAAAGCTGAGCCGGGCATGGCTGGCCTCCCCCTGCACCGGAGGACAGGGAGGGTTGGGGTGTCAAGAAACTAAGCGGCACGTGCACGCCCATGCCAGTAGAGGGGTGATCCGGAGAGACGGGTGCAGGGTGGAAGTGGCCTCTGTGTGGGGGACAGCCCCAGAGATGGGGCCAAAAGCTCCCAAGCATATGGTTTTACTCTTCTGATGGGAGTCGTCCTGCCTTCCTCCAGGTGCTTCTAGAAGCAAAGTGATCTTAACCACGGAAAACCCCCTTAGAAATCCTGAGGGACATCTTGGAAGAGGAATCGTGAGGGAGGCGAAATAGAGTTTTTGCTGGGGAAAGCAGCGGGAGCAGGGAAGCTGAGAGGTCTCTGGAAATGTGGAAAGTTATGGACTTGCTGAAAAAGGAAACTGGCTTGAAATGAAACAGGCTATCTCATGGGTGCTGGTATGAATCTGGGATTTTTGTCTGCTGAGAAATAAATGGATGCTAAGCCTTAGCCAGGGCAAGTAAGAACCATCCTGGTCCAGCCTGAACCCTCGCCCCCGTGTCCCATGTCCCATAAGGCAGATCTTCACTGAGGAACCTCTTCTTGCTTTGGATTTCCTCTTACGACTACTCTTTCTGAGATCTCGATGTTGCTTTGTGGGAAGCTGATTCCCGCCACTTGGTCTGGCGAGGTTGCTGTGGTTATGAGCGGCACCCTCTCCAGTCGGCCCAAGCCTGCTGTGGCCGTTTCTGTGTTCTCTTTGCACTCTTTCCACAGGACGTGCTTCTGTGCCAGGATAATCACAAGGGTGTCTTAAACTCAGCAGCTAAAACATATACGCTCAAGAGGACTCTCCACTGGACATTAAAGATGGGGGATGGGTAATCCAAAATCCGGACGCCCGTTTGTTCCTCATGCAGCAACAGGCGACAAGCTTCTCTCCGACCTCCTCACCCCACACCCCTGCCATAGAAGCTGATGACAAATAGAAGTTGCCCACGTTGGACCTGTGATGATTGCCGAGAGGGTCCTCAGGCCAGCTCCCCATCTCTGGTCATTTTGTTTGTTTCTTCACTTGTTCTACCGGGTATCCTGATACCCGGCCTGTTGCTAACAGTGACCTGGTCTAGTTTCCTGTTGCCCTTCTTTCTTCTCTTGGTCCTTGTCACACGTCCAGCCGGACCGAGATAAAAGAGCATATATCTGTATATATCCCAAATCCAAATCTCCCTGCAGGTTGCGTGTGTGTGTGCACACATGTATAAAAGTCTACATATGCTTTTGTTCATTGATGTCTAATGGTATTTCTGTGACGTCCCCCCTGCGTCCTTTTTTAAGTTGATGTGAGACAGGGCTAAGGAACAGAAAGGTACATAGTCAGACACCATGTGGCTTTCCGGACTTAACGCTTTGGTTCCAATGATCATAAATTGGTAAACAAGTCAAGGGCTAGCGTTCACTGGGAAGAAGGGTCTGGAAGGGATAGTCAAGGTCTTGAATTTCAAAGTCGGTTGAAGTTAAAAAGAGAAGACATTCCAGTCTGTGGAGACAGGTCCAGTTTGGAAATTCAGGTTTCCTGTGGATTCCCCTAAGGTGAAAACTCACACATTTGGCAAAGGCCCTGTCACCATAGCGTGACCTCAGTGCTTTTAAAGAGTCCCAGAACCTGTGAAATGAACTCGTGCCTGCTTACAGAAATGAAGGCTGGATGTCCGTAACGGCAAACTAGCCCTGTGATGAACTGAACTCAGCAGAGCTGCCTTTACCTGGGCCCTCGCTTCATTACCAAGTTAAAATCTCCGCCCAGCGGGGAGAAGTGCACTTTGCTAGGCACACCTAGAACCAGGTACAAGAGAAAGAATAAGACAGCGATACATTATTTTTCCTTGGAAAGCCCCAGCTCTTTGCAGGGACCCTATCTCCAGTGTCGCAGAGGCCTTACGGTCCCTCTTCTCCCCCGGGAGAAGGTGCTTTGAGCACAAGCTCTAATGAATAAAGTCTCTACTCTGTTTTACAGAGCCTGGTCTTGTTCTGTCGGCCCCAGGTAGGAAAAGGACCCACTGGGTCAAGCCACTCTCTTGAGGGTCGTCAAAAGCCCCACGGCACTAAGGAAAGCTTGCAGCTTCCAGTTCTTATTCTGCCCTGATCTGTTGGGTGAATTTGGGCAGGCCTCTGACTTTCTTACCTTGGTTCTTTCTTTATTCAGACTTGGGGGTGTTGAGGGAAAGCCACAGAGGGTCATTCCTGGGAACTCTTGAGTCGTTAGCTTCACGGAGCCTTAGCTTGCTCTCAGTTTTGTAATGCCTGCCACTTTTGCCTGGCCCTTGAAAGTTCTTGGTGCTGTTTTCCGAGGTCTCCTTGACTTCTGTAGTACATTAAGCTGCGGGTTCTCCAAGACACTCTGGACTCGTGAAAAGGGAGCTCAGTGAGGGGCACTTCTCCTTGTGTTTGCCTTACCACCATACCCCCTACCACGTTGGACAGCACTGAATTGAAATTGTCTCAGCTGTCCAACGACAATGAGGTCTAATCCCAGAGCAGCCTCGTGTTGCCATTTTCCCTCTCTCTCTCTCGACTATGTTAAACTACTTTTAATTTTATTTATTATAAAAATGTGTATTCTATGAGGTGCACGGCATCTCCCCAATTAAAAGCTTAGATGAAGCCTATTGGCAACAAGTGAAACGCTTGGCGTACAAATTTTTGATTCCAATATTCTCTCCTAACATTTTTCCCTCTTTCAAAATGGGGCTAAAAAATACAAGCCGTCCTAGTGAGGGGAAGTTCATCCTGCTAAGAAATTTAAATTTTTTTCAAAGCAAAAATAAGCCATGAGTTCAACCACTCGTCGAGATGTGGGGATTATGAAAATTCCTGGCTCTTGGGCTATTTCTTGCTTGCCAGAAATATCAAAAGGCATCATTGTTCGTTATTCTTAACATAATTAAAACCTATTTGAGTCAAAGACACATTGAGATGTAGTCATGCACACAATAATCACATCCTAATTCCTTCTGTTCTGGACTGACACTGGATGGCTGTATAGAAAGAGCCTGTGGCTGAAGGGTGTTGAACCCTAAAGTCGGGGATTCATTGGATACAGTTTAAATTACCCAGCATATGTCCATCTTATACTCTCCTGGCCCTTGAAAGTTCTTGGTGCTGATGTTTTCCTGGAGCTCCTTGACTTCTGTAGTTCATTAAGCTGCCGGTGTTCAAGACCCTCTGGACTCGTGAAAAGAGGGCTCAGTGAGGGGCACTTCTCCTTGTGTTTGCCTTTCAGATATATATCTATATCTGATATCAAAATCTTTCTGCAGATTGGATTGCTGTTTCTCTTTGGATCATGCTTTTGAGGAGAATTATTTTGATAAAGAAGAGTATATTTGGTTGAATTGGCCTGCTAATTATTTTGAGATGCTTCTCATGACAGGCCAAAAAGAGTCAAAATACAAAAGCTCACTCTTCTACAAATACTCGAAGAAGAATATCTATTGCAGACACGGTATCACTAGCCAATGAAATGGCATGATATTTCAAAGGCATATATGGATCTTCCCACTAGTGAAAACTAGGTGTGCAGGCAGACATACCATATTCATGAAAACCAGCAAAAGTTCAAATACTCTACGCTATGTAAGGAAATAATGATAATAAAGATAGGAGCTTTACCCCCGTAGATGGACTGTATTTAGGCCCAAGATTAGAGACTTGCCTTCTTGCCCCTCAGAAAAGGCCCAGCACCTACAGATTACAAGGAGGAGCTCTTTCCAAAGTGGTGATGGGTGTGGCTGTGGGGAACCTGTGTCCCCTAGAGGCAAAGCTCTGGATGGTGAGAGGCAGTTCTCTGGTCTTCCAGCTCCATTTGCTTCTGTGGGGGCTCCTCTGCTCACTGCCCACTGCCCCCTCTCCCACGCTTCATGTGGGATTCTCTGCTCCCTTGGCGCACACAAGCAGAGTCTGCCATGGTAACCTAGGGTAACAAACACTCCTCTATGACTGCTGCTTCCATTTGCATCTCTACTTAGAAACCAAATCATCATATATACAGAAGGCTCACCATGATAGAAACAGTATCAAGGGAAGTTGGGATTGAGATTGTGGCCCCTGAGACTGCATCTCCCTCATCCACATCTCTGCAGGTTGCCTGTGTGTGTGCGTATGTGTATAAATGTCTACGTAAATACATACGCTTTTGTTCATTTATGTCTTACGTTATCTCTGTGATTCCCCCGCCAAGTACTCCTTTAGGTCAATGCGAGGCAGGGCTAAAGAATAGAAAAGTACATAGTCCGACACCATGTGACTTCCCAGACGTCACTCCTTGGTTCAAATTATCGTAAATTGTTATACATATCATGAAGTGGTTGACTCTGAAGTCACTCGTAATCATTAGTTACACTAGACAAAAGCTTTTCAGTATTTTCTATTAAGAGGAGATCTCTATATTGCTGACAGTGGTTTCATCTCCATACCTAGCGCGATCCTCCCACCTTGGCCTACAAAGGTGCAGGCATTACAGGCATGAGCCACCATACCTGGTCAAGTTTGTTGACCATAAAATATTCATGTATAAAAGTTACTGTTGGAGCCTGGTGTGCAATCTCTGTTAGAAACAAGGCTTTCTTTGCCAAAAACGAGTATCTTAAGCCTCTGAAAACACTAATGCATCCAGACAGGAGAAAAGCTCTTCATTACCTAAGGTCCAGTGACTGCCTTTTGGGGTTTTTTTGAGTCAGAGTCTCACTCTGTCACCCAGGATGGAGTGCAGTGGCACGCTCACAGCCACCCCAGCGTCGACCTGCTGGGCTCATGAGACCCTTCCACCTCAGCCTTCCAAGTAGCCGGAGCTACAGGTGCACGCTACCACACCTGGCTCATTTTTTGATTTTATTGTACAGATGAGGTCTTGCCAAGTTGCCCAGGTTGGTCTCAAACCCACAGGCTCAGGCAATCCTCTCGCCTCGGCCTGCCAAATTGCTGGGATTACAGGCTTGAGCCACCGTGCCCAACCCAATGACAGACTTTTATGATGGCATGAATCTCAAATTCAGCTTCAGTTGTAGATAGAGATTGCCCTCACCTCATCTAAATTGCTGGCTGCCAAGTCCCTCTCTCACCTCCCGAGCTTCACCCATATGGTTGCCTTCTTGCCCCTCAGATAGGGTCAAGTAATTGCAGACAGGAAGCAGGACCCCCCCGCCCATGATGGCATATATGGGCTTGGGGTATCGTTCTCACATAGAGGCAAAATGCTGGGTGATGATGAGCATTCCAGAGTCTATTAGCTCCATCTTTTTCAGCTTAGAGCTCCTCTGCTCATTATCCGTGGCTAGCTCTCCCTTGCTTCAAGTAGAATTCTCTTTCCTTGGCCCAACTGGTAAAACGCCCTACACAGTATCCTAAAGTGACAAACACTAGATGTAAAGGACTCCCTCCACTGTGACTTCTTCTTCCTTGATGTACCTCTATTCAAATAACTAATCAAATTACACACAGAAGCTCACCATGAGAGAACTTCAGAAACACCAGCAGGGGAATTTCAAGATTCATATGTCCTTGAAATATCATGCCATTCCATTGTGGCTCCTGAAATGGCATAGCCCAATCCAAATCTCTGCAGTTGCATGTGTGCGTGCGTGCATGTATGAATGTCTATATATGTACGCATGCTTTTTGTTCATTTACGGCCCATGCTATGCCTGTGACTTCCCCCGTGTACTTCTCTAGAGTGACATGAGAACAGGCCTGAGAGTATGTAGTCAGATACCATGTAGGTTTTCAGATTTCACTCTTAGGGTCAAATGATCATAAATTGTTATACAAGTCATGAAGTGGCTGGGCCTTAATTCATGTGCAATCGTTATTTTGAAAAGTGAATATCGGCCGGGCTCAGTGGCTCAGCCTGTAATCCTGTGCTTTGGGAGGTGAGTGGATTGCCTGAGCCCGTGGGTTCGAGACCCGCCTGGGCAACTTGGCGAAACCTCATCTCTACCATAAATCAAAAAAATTAGCCGGGCGTGGTAGCGTGCGCCTGTAGTTCCAGCTGCTTGGAAGGCTGAGGCAGAAGGATCCCCGGAGCCCAGCGGGTCGAGGCTGCGGTGGCCGGGAGCGGCCATCGCACTGCAGTCTGGGCGACGGAGTGAGACTCCAACTCAACAACAAAAAAAGGGAATATCATCCTTTCCATAGAAATGTATTTTTTCATATTTGTAATGATTCTCAGACCTCTGAAAAAGTTTCATAACTCAAGTGAACATTTGGATGTTTGCTAATAAAGCAGACTATAATGTGAAAAAAAATAAAGGAGCATATATTCTAAGAGAAAAAGCATATCAAATGTATTTAACAGTTTTAGCTGACATGAGAGGCTTCAGAAATGAAGACCCAAAGACCCAAGGAAAGTTGGGTATTTTTCCTCTTAGGTTGGATGAAGAATGGGCAGCCACGTAGAAATAAGATTGGTAAAAAGGGTCTGATCTAATGGCAACTGACTGAGGGGGAACCCAGCAAGGCCCGTTTCTTCACGTTCTTCTTGGCCCTACATGTAGCATTTCTTTCTCTAATTACAGGGCAGGACACTTGACATGGGAGGGTCTTCAGGGGAGAAGGGAGAATGTCAAACAGCGGCATTTCTAGGTTGTATCACTTTTTTCTCTTACCATTTTCATGTCTCCTAACTGCACCTCCTAACTCCCTGACCCTAACACTCTTTCAACCTACTCTCCACCATGCAGACCAAAGTATCTGCAAAACGTAAATCTGATCATGTCACTTCTTATTTAAAATCATTCAAAAATCCTCCATTGCTCTTAGAGTGGAGTCCAAATTCCTTATTTTGGCTTACGAGATCCTGTAGGGTCTGGTCCCGGCTTAGCTCTTCAATGTTTAAAACTTTCCCACCCATCACCATTCACCATCACCACACATCTCCTCTGCCTTCCAGCTGCACTGTGACTCACTGAACTCTTATAGCTTTCCTGTTGCTGTGTCGTCAGCATTTTGTTCCCTCCTCCTCTGCTTCCACAAACTGTTAAATTAGAGTTGACTTCATACACTCACATGCTTGTGTCAGAATGAGAGCTTTGGGTGACTTCAAGCGTAAGTGTTAGGTTGAAAATCTCTCCAGCGGGCCCTTCAAATGTTAGGTCAGGCCCACTGGGGGTGGAGTCTGGTGTCTGTTCTGCAATCTGGTGCCACGTGAAAGATGCAAAGAATTGCACAGAGTTAGATTAGAAAACATAGTTTAACTAGAAAGCAAATTAGAGAGCAAGAAAGAGGAGATTCACTTCCCCAAGGTAAGGGAGGGGGCCAAAGCTTAGGAAAACATGGCGGCCATAGTTCAATGAGCAAGGCAATGGCCAATGGCTGCTCCAGGTTGAATCCTTTTAAACCTTTCCTTTGATGGGGGCAGGTTGTTAAGGTGGCTGGGTGGTGGTCTGCTCCACATCATCATGAAGGGGGCAGGTATGCACAGGTACTGATGTCAGGTGATGGACAGCAGGCGAATGGGTCGGTCAGTCACGTGAATGCTGCCATGGTGATGGAGTCTGTCATGAAAAGGGTTGATTAGGTTAACGTGTTTATGATACAAGCTGGGGAGGTGATTGATAAAGCAATAATCAATAGCTACCGCTGAGAAACTGGTTCTTTCCTTGTCTGTCCCTGACTAGTGATTAGAGGGTAAATTAAAGTGAACTTCTAGAAAAACATGACAGATCTAGGCAAATCCAAGGCCAAAGAAAGCATAACCTTACATAAGTCACTTTAGACCAGTCCTTTACATATATATATATATATATATGGTTAAAATGGCTGCTTATTGGGTATATTGACTGTCTTATGTCTTTTCAGTAAGATTTAGTGACAGTATTCTACACTACAAATTTTGTCAAATTTTGTCGTGATTGTTACAGGCCAACATGTAATGTGCAAATCTAAACATTGCCATATTTCTGTCTTGATTACCATCTCCCTCACCCTTACCAAGTCAGTTTGAATGTAAGACATGTTATGAAGGAAATTGTTTCAAATTTAAAGTAATTTACTCAAGCAAGTGATGTGGCCTCCTCTCTGGATGCCTTTAATTGTACACTAATGAGATAAGATGGGAGAGTCCCATCTGTCTGAGTTTGATTCAGCTTGGTTTGACTATGTAAAAGATTCTACAATAACATTAACGAGATGTTTAATTCATCAAAGAGGCCAGTCAACGTTCTCGTTTGCTAAATTAACAGGGAAATAATGCAGGAAAGTAAAGAAATACAACTCACCTACCCAATTTTTAACAGATTTGACAGTTCACACAGGCCCTTAGAAGAAGCATTGTACTGTTGTTCTGCAGAAAATGACTTTGCGTTTGGACACGTTCTCTCGAAGCTATACGCTGTCAGCTATTGAAATGCAGGCTCTATATAGTAAGAATCCAAAAGTTTTGTTGTTTTTTTGAGTTGGAGTCTCACTCTTGTTTCCCAGGCTGGAGTGCAGTGGCATGCTCACGGCCACCACAGCCTTGACCTGCTGGACTCCGGCGATCCTCCCGCCTCAGCCTTCCAGGTAGCTGAAACTACAGATGCACGCCACCACGTCCAGCTAGTTTTTGTGATTTATTGTAGAGACGAGGTCTCGCCAAGTTGCCCAGGCTGGTCTCGGATCCCTGGGCTCAGGCAATCCTCTTGCCTCGGCCTCCCAAAGCTCTGGGATTACAGGCTGAGCCACTGCGCCTGAACTTGTTGGTTATTAATTGGCCTGGTGAACGATCTGAACTCACTTTCGAGTTAATGCCAGAAAAACATAATCTTGACTCAACTTTAATCCAGGATTTTAAAAAATAAACTAAGAACTGACTGAATTTTAAGCTTTGCCCCTTGAAAAAGCCCTCATTTATATCAACCTCTAGGAGTGATCATTAGGTATGCCCAGGACATACTGCAGCGAAAGTTGAAACATTGATCTTGACTCCAGGACTTCCCTGGGGGGGGAGTCCTCCAAGCCTCCTGATGCCCTGGGTAAGGGTGGCACCCCTGCCTGGGGCTTGCCCCTTGCAAGTTGTATGGCTATGATACCATGGCTGGTGTGACTGTCTCATAATGTTTTTGTGGAAATGCTATCTGGATAGGTTGCGAGAATGAGGGATTTGCCATCTTAAGATTATCTCTTACAGAATGCCTCAAATCACGATGTGTACAACCAAGGTCACTCTCCAGCCAGAAGTTACCCAGCGTCCCCAGGTTCAAGTTGCCTGAGAGCTCTTGGAGTTGAGCTCTACCAGTATGCTGGGGGCTGTGCATGGGACAAGGGTGGTCCCTGCTCTGCCTGGACAATCTTACTCCAAATAGCAGGGGCTGGGCTTTGTGTCCCCCTGCCCTCTGACCCTACCCCAGCGTTCACAGAACTACTCCATTTATACCAGAGCAACCGATGAAGCGAGTGGAATGATTTTTGAACGTTTGAACTAGTGTTCATTAATCAAGCCAGCCCTTTTAAAAATGCTTGAGAACAAAGTCAAAACACGATGAGACCAAACTTAATTAACACACTCAGGGACGAGTGTGTTAAGATCTGGTAGGAGGGGCTAGTGTGGTAGCTTGGGCCTGTAATCCCAGCACCTTGGGAGGCCAAGGTGGGAGGACCGCTTGAACCCAGGAGCTTGGGTCCAGCCTGGGCAACATGGCAAGACCTCGTCTCTACGAAAAGTCAAAAAATGAGCCAGCCACGGGGGACGTGTGCCTGTAGTCTCAGGAGACTGAGGTGGGTGAAATCACCTGAGCTCTGGAAGTTGAGGCTGCGGTGAGCCGTGATCATGCCACTGCGCTCTAGGCTAGGCTATCAAAATGAGATCCTTGCCGGAGTCCCGCTCCAGCAGGTTCAGGGTTTCCTGAAGGAGGATTGGTGTCGGTGAATGAATGGACACAGACCCAGCACTTATGTGGGACCGCTCATTTATTGCTAGCAAATCTGTGATTTATATACCTTTTTGTTACATAGCCTTTTGGGTGACACACATGAGAAATCTTTTCTTGACATTACTCAAATTCTCCAAAACAAGTTTCTTAAAACATTAATGATGGTTATGTGCAACTTTCCGAGTATTATTCTCATATTTTTACAGTTAGGTGGACAGTCACGTACTCTTTCTTATTCCTAAACAACTAGATACAATTGTTTTCCTTAAAGCTATGAAGCAAACAACTTATGCGATTATTCCTTTAAAGCTAAACATACTCAAAACACAAAAACACCATTACCCTGTGCTTAAATACCCACGGTCTTTTGAAAATAAACATAATCTATGTATGAAAACTAATATCTAGCCAGGCTCGGTGGCTCAGCCTGTAATCCCGCGCCTTGGGAGGCCGAGGTGAATGGATTGCCTGAGCCCGCGGGTTCGAGACCCGCCTGGGCAAGCGAGACCTCATCTCTACAATAAATCAAAAAATTAGCCGGGCGTGATAGTGCGCGCCTGTAGTTCCAGCTACTCGGAAGGCTGAGGCGGAAGGATCGCCGGAGCCCGGCAGGTCGAGGCTGCAATGGCTGGGAGCGGCAACTGCACTCCAGTCTGGGCGACAGACTGAGACTCCAACTCAAAAAAAAAAAAAACAAAAGAACCCCCAAAACTAATATCTAATCTTTTCCTAGAAATCACACAACAGCAAAAGTCAGCCTGTTATATACTTACTATGGCCGGGTACACTCTAGCAAATGTTTTCTGCCACAAGGAACTAAACTTTTATTTGTGTACCTGTAGAAAAACCAATTTCCAGTACAATGACATTTCTTGGGGTTTTGCCAGTACAAACTGCACAGCAGTCTTACGATTAGTGGGCCTCCATCTGCAGCCCCAGTTTCTTAACATAATGTTGAAGGTTCCCCTTAAGGGGGTGAAAGATTTATCTAGTAATTTGATGAAAATTTCTGGCCTCCTCACTTCAGGATGGGCAATTATCTTTCCTCTCTGTGCTATAACTGCAGGGTGAATGGATCACATTTCCCGCAATCCCCGGAGTCTATTTTCTGTGGTTGGTTAGCAAGTTGTAGTTTCTCAACCCCTAGGATTTCCACCGGCAGCATGACTAAGCAAAGCAGGAGAAGCAGAACTGTCGCTTTCCTGGATGTGCCATGCCGTCTGGGGTCATCAGTCTCCTTGACCATGTCAGAAGGCAGATCTTTGCAGTTGGTCCCCAACAGATCCTGACTCTGAAAAAAATGAAGACGTGGTAGAAAATAAAACCTCTGCTGGACATACTACCTAAAACATAAGCCGT
>CAUYQG010137265.1:0-10225 GCA_963574415.1 Tarsius wallacei | reverse complement strand
GCAAATTGGCGAGACCTCATCTCTACAATAAATAAAAAATTAGCCGTGTGTGTGCCTGTAGTTCCAGCTACTTGGAAGGCTGAGGCGGAAGGATCGCCGGAGCACAGCAGGTTGAGGCTGCAGTGGCCGGGAGCGGCCACTCCACTCCAGTCTGGGTGACAGAGTGAGACTCCAACTCAAAAAAAAGAAAAAAAAAAAAAACCCTCAATTTCTTAAAGAAAATAACTAACTAAAAATGAATAACTTTTTAAAAAGTCTGTAAGCAAGTGGGACATTATCATTTACATTTCTATCAGATAACAGACAGTCAATTTATCTTTAAAAAGTCAGGTGGGAATTTGAAAAAAACAGCAAGATGGAAAATCAATGTCATCTGGCTTGATAAAAAAACCCTGTGACCTATCAGGAATGAGAGCAATTAGACTTATAAGTATACTATAATCCACAAGTGGGTCTGTCTCTGTATAGTTCTCTAAAATTGATAGCAAAAGGTTTTGAACATTTTGGGGGAACAAATCCTTAACAACCTATTAAAAGCTATTTCTTTCCCTTGAAAAATGCATGTGTGCACATATTTTACAATGTCAGTGTTTAGAAACTCCAAAGAAACCTTAGACACAGATTTGAATAATGTTATAATTACACGGCTTGCATATGAGACTGTTTTAAAACAGGAAATTTCAACTAGTTCTTTTTTTTTGAGTTGTAGTCTCACACTGTAGCCCAGGCTGGAGTGCAGTGGCACACTCACGGCCACCCCAGCGTCAACTTGCTGGGCTCCAGCGATCCTTCCGCCTCAGCCCTCCAAGTAGCCAGAACTACAGGCACTAATTTTTTATTTATTGTAGAGATGAGGTCTTGCCAAATTGCCCAGGCTGGTCTCAAACCTGTGGGCTCAGGCAATCCACTTGCCTTGGCCTCCCCAAGTGCTGGGATTATAGACTGAGCCACTGAGCCCAGCCTAGCCTCCTTTTTTTTAACACTAACTAAAAGCTGCCATTCTAAATTATTGAACCATACTGAAAAAGAAAACCAGAGGGAAGAATACACTAATAAAATTAAATTATATCAATCATTTCAATCTTTCCTTCCTCTGACAAAATAATTTTAAATTACTTAAGTAATCTGTATAAAAGTAGTTCTAAAATAGTTAAGCTTTAAAAAGAATATATTGTAATAGCATTCTACTTTATAGGTTAAGACAATGTAAAGCTCCAAGCATTCTTAAATCAAATGTGAAATACCTGGTCCTTTCACCTGAGTACAAATTCTGATATTTGGTTTGTTCTTATCAATACCAAAGCCTTGACTATATCCTTGACCAAAGAATGTCAGTGTAAATGATGAGGCATCTATCTGTGAAACAAAGCAAAAGGCTCATTTAGTAAATATGTTGTTTCCTCCTGGAACATAATAAACCTACTATTCTATTTCATGAGACATTTTTAATAGATTTTTAAAAATTCTATCTGCCAGAATATTTCTTAAGCATGGAGCAAAACTGATTCTTTGAATCTGTACATTTTGATGACTGGATGATGTTGGGGGAGGGGAGGTGTTAAGAAACAGAGATGAGATAAAGATGATTCTAGAAAGTGGTTTTTTACGGGAGGGTGGTAGAATATAGAAATCTGGTTTTAGATATATGAAATAGGTATCTATTGAGGTGACAAGACAAAAATAGCCAGCAAGTAATGGAAATATGGGCCTGGGCACAGATACATAATTGCTCTACTTAGAGATGGAAATTTTTGATTCAAAAAATTAAATTATAGAGGCCTTATCCTAGCATCTTTCAAAATCACTAAATTTAGGAATAAGGTAATAAAGAAATCAATCATGATCAACAAATTTTTACTAAGTAATAACTAAGGGTCAGATATCATGTTAGGTCGTGAGACATAGATATAGTCTCTGCCTTTGTTGGAATTTACAATTTAGTGTGGGAGAGATATAAACAAATTCAATAACAATATGAGACATACTGAAAGATGCAGAAATAGGTCAGAGGAGGGTGTTATTAAATCTACTGGGCAGAGGACATGGTTATAAAATGTGTATACACACATACACACACATGTATCTTAATAATTAAAAGTAGGGCAGATTCCAGGAAGGAGAAACTTTATTTAAAGGGAAGAAGAGATACAGTAGCATGGCCTATCTAGAATATACAATTCAAGAGGTGATAGACACTTGAATGCCACACTTGTCCCCTTCCTGCTATGGCACCTACACTGATCATAATCCTCTCTCAGACTAGGCACACACTGAGCTTCAGATTATTTTCAACATGTTCTCTGGGTTGCTACTACCAACTAATCAAAGTCAGATGAAAAATGAAACCTATCTGCCATCCAGGACTAGATCATGAGGAACCTGCAATGGCCTTACACCTATGGAGATGGACTTCCAGCCAGTTGTGCACCAAAAACCACTCAAATCTGACTTGGAACCCTCCTACCTCCACAGCAATATTTCTCAACTCTGGCAGCATATTAGCATCACTGGGGAGATTTTAAAAATCTCAATGCCCAGGCCACATTCCAGACCAACTGAACCAGACTCTCTGGTCATCAGTTTGGAGTTCTCTTTCCCAAAGCTAAGAACCACTGCTCTACGCTTTCAGGCCCCACTCCAGACCTAATGAATCAGAAAGTCCAGAAACAGGGTGAAGGCATGTGTATTTGAAAAAAGCTCCCTAGGTGATTCTGATATATGAACTTCCATTTAAGAATCACTGCCAAAGCAGTGGATCAGGGATGTTTATTAAAAAAGACAAAAAAGGAGAAAAATGGAGCAGCAAAAATATTTGAGATACCTAGAAATAAAGAGAATACAATTTCTAGAGCCAGATGGCTGGGTTCTCATCCCAGCCTGGCCATTTTCCTGCTGTAAAACCTCGGGCAAGTTTCTTAGCCTCTTTGTACCTCAGTTCCCTTATTTGTAGAATTGAGATAATACTACCTATATCTAAAGGGGTGTTTGAAAAAAATTAAAGAATCTAAGTATTACACTTACACTTACTATTGCATATTGTCATTGCACTGAGTAAAATAACAAAATAAGAAAAGTATTATGTTAGAGGTATCTGAATATAAAAGAAAGATTACCTGTTTTTGTGTTGGACCTTGTTTTGAAAAATAACCTAAGGAGAAGAACCATGGGAACTAAAAGATAAAAAAAAATCCTCAGTGATATTTTTAAAAACTCATGGAAAATACTTCTAAAGATCTAATTTGATAAAATCTTACTTACTTTTATGAGAAGTTGCCTCCCAATGCCAAACCTCACAAAGAATAAAAAGAAAAGTCCTGCAAACATCAGCTTAATAACAGAGGTGATGCCTCCCACAGTTATATAAGCATTATACTGAACCTAGATTGAGAATACAAAGTTAGAAGGTTACTCCCTACATTTTAGACCAAGTAATGCAAGAATGTTAGTTCCTTATAACTTTCTTTTCAGTCACAAATATGAAACAAAAGCAGTTTCCACTTTACAAATGCCTTATGTTCTGACAGCTTGTTCAGAAACTAGATACTGGGAGCCTATTTTTTTTTTTTTTTTTTTTTTTGAGTTGGAGTCTCACTCTGTAGCCCAGACTGGAATGCAGTGGCATGCTCCTGGCCACCGCAGCCTCGACCTGCTGGGCTCCGGCGACCCTTCCCCGCCTCTGCCTTCCAAGTAGCTGGAACTACAGACACGCACTACCACACCCAGCTAATTTTTTTTTTATTTATTGTAGAGATGAGGTCTCGCCAAGTTGCCCTGGCAGGTCTCGAACCTGCGGGCTCAGGCAATCCACTCACCTCAGCCTCCCAAGCACGGGATTACAGGCTGAGCCACCGAGCCTGGCTAGGGTGCCTATTTTTTAAAAGAAATTATTACAAAATTATTACAAACGGTAATTAGCTTTCCTTACTTGAACACAAAAATCCACATAATCCATAATATTTCTGATTTTTAGCAATAATACATTAGTACAGACTTTATTTATAAACCCTTCCTATCGGAAAATACCCTTCACTTTTTAACTTATTTGTTTTACCTGAGTTTCCTCTTAAAGTCTCAGCAGTGAAAGCTGCTCACCAAAATGAGTAGGATGATACTCCAGCAGTAGCAAAGAGAAAAGGTAGAGAAAGGGTCCCAGACATCTCCACAAGCAACAAAAAGAGTGTTGCTAGCAGCCCAAACACTAAACGGTAATTGTTGGGGGTGCTTATGAGACCAGGATTTACTCTCTGTTGCTGTTGTATTACAATAAAAAGGTACTCAGCAGGCCAGATTTAAATCATGGAGAAAGGCTAAATTGCAAAATGCTCAGCTGGGCACAGTGGCTCATGCATGTAATTCTAGCACTTTAGGAGTCAGAGGCGAGAAGACTGCTTGAGCCCAGGAGTTTGAAACCAGTCTAGCAACATAGTCTCTACAAAAAAAATCCAAAAATGAGCTGGATGTGGTGGCGTGCACCTGTAGTCCCAGCTACCTGTGAGGGTGAGGTGAAGGGGAAGGATCACCTGAGCCCAGGAGGTTGAGGTTGTGGTGAGCCATGATCATGCCACTGCACTCCAGCCTGGGCAACAGAGTGAGACTCTGACTAAAAAAAAAAATACAACCCGCCTGGGCAACTTGGCGAGACCTCATCTCTACAATAAATCAAAAAATCAGCCGAGTGTGGTAGCGCATGCCTGTAATTCCAGCTACTCAGAAGGCTGAGGTAGAAGGATCGCCGGAGTCCAGCAGGTCGAGGCTGCAGTGGCCGGGAGCGGCCACTGCACTCCAGTCTGGGCGACAGAGTGAGACTCCAACTCAAAAAAAAAAAGAAAAATACAAAATGCTCTACGCTTATGATTCTATATACAGGTATTTCTGGAAGCTGAAACACACATTATTATTATTAATATTATTATTATTATTTTGAGCTGGAGTCTCACTTGTCACCCAGGCTGGAGTGCAGTGGCACACTCACGGCCACCACAGCCTTGATCTGCTGGGCTTAGGCAATCCTTCCACCTCAGCCTTCCAAGCAGCTGGAATTACAGACGCACGCCACCATGCCCGGCTAGTTTTTGTGATTTATTGTAGAGACAAGGTCTCACCAAGTTGCCCAGGCTGGTCTTGAACCCCTGGGCTCAGGCAATCCTCTTGCCTTGGCCTCCCAAAGTGCTGGGATTATGGGTTGAGCCAACGTGTCTGACAGAAACATGCATTATTCAGCTCTTTCTTTTTTTTTTTTTTTGCTTTATAAACAAAAATATCTATTGAATAGACAGAGGAACTATGACTAGCACAGAATATTCTTTGTTAATAAATAAACCATATATACTTACTGGTGATTCTTCTAAATTTTCATACAAGTAACGCTGAGTCCTCCTCACAACAGACACATCAGATCCCAAAAAAGGAATGGAATAACTATTGAGTTCTCTACAGTAAGAAATTGTCCACCTGCAAGACAGACCCATGAATATTTTGCATTTCCTCCAATTACAGTAACCACAACTTTAGCTGGTAAATTTTTGAATAAAGTAGCTTTTCTTGAGGCAATAACAAAGCATCAATGGCAGATTTGCTTTTAATTAAAATTTATTTCAGTAATTCTTCTTTTATTCTTTATACCCATACCCAAACAAGTAACAAGTGAAATGGTGTGATATTCTTCAAACCATGAATACTTAACAACAAATGTAGCTTCACTATGTTTTACTCCACCAATTTCCCTAAACAGAACATTCATTTCAAGCCTAGCATCTGGTGGCATGTGCCTGTAATCCCAGCTAATTGGGAGGCTAAGAGGAAAGGATTCCTTGAACTCAGGAATTCGAGATCAGTCTGGGTAACATAGTGAGACCACCCCCAACGCAAAAAAAAAAAAGAACTTAAGAGCCCAACCTTAAACTCCTACTTCTAAAGTTCTCATATAAGTACTACTAATAAAATATATTAAACACATCATTAAAATACACATACTACATTAAAATACATCATACTTTAAGATGATTTTACTGCATACAATTTTTTTTTTTTGAGGGGGAGTCTCATTCTATCACCCAGGCTGGAGTGCCATGGAATGCTTACGGCCACAGCAGCCTTGGCCTGCTGGACTCAGATGATCCTCTGCCTCAGCCTTCCAAGTAGCTGGACCCACAGCATGTGCCACCATGCCCAGCTAATTTTTTATTTATTTAATGTAGAGACGGGGTTTTGTCAAGTTGCTCAGGTTGGTCTTGGACCCCTAAGCTCAGGCAATCCTCTCGCCTTGGCCTTCCAAAGTGCTGGGATTACAGGCATGAGTCACCGCACCTGGCTTCAACGCATACAATTTTTTTTGTTTTGTTTTGTTTTTGTTTTTTGAGTTGGAGTCTCACTCTGTCGCCCAGACTGGAGTGCAATAGCCACTCCCGGCCACCACAGCCTTGACCTGCTGGGCTCCGGCGATCCTTCTGCCTCAGCCTTCTAAGTAGCTGGAACTACAGCCACGCGCTACCACGCCAGGCTGATTTTTTTGATTTATTGTAGAGATGAGGTCTCGCCAAGTTGCCCAGGTGGGTCTCGAACCCACGGGCTCAGGCAATCCACTCACCTCAGCCTCCCAAGGTGCGGGATTACAGGCTGAGTCACCGCACCTGGCTTCAATGCATACAATTTAATTGACATTTAATTTTCATATTGATAGTAAAAAAGTCATCATAAAATTCATTTTCCCAGGGTTCAAATTACTATTACATATGTGATACTTAAGTTATGGTTATATTAATTATATTTCACTTGCCTTAGAAAACAATCCTGAACTTACCACAAAATAGTCTCCAGGCTCTTCTCAGTAGCATACTTTATTACTAGCTAACTAAATAACAATATACTTACACTAGATACATTAAAGAATGTATTTTGAGTTAATCTACCTTCTTTTCAATTTTGGACCAACAAGCGGGACAGGTTTCAGATTTGATGCATTTCGTAGTTTTCTCAAATTACTTTGATCTCCAAAACCATAAACTGCTGACTTCCAGGTACCATCATGAATGCACAACCCCTAATAAAATATTTCAAGAGTTAAAGAAACATGTCATAAAGGTAATTACTAAAATTGAAGTCAAGTAACTTATAATTGTTACAAACAACATTTCATTTACATTTGGGTGGGACATAATCCTTTATTTAATAACCTTGAGATGAATTCTCACAACCAGCTAGGCAGCAGTAACACTCATTAGTTTGCTCATATCCAACATAAGCTCTTTCTTCTCCCCTCCTACCATCATTTATGCTCTGTAATGAGTATTTTAGTTTCACTTCCTCATTTTTACTAATTGACCACAATACCTCAAAAGTAGCCATTCAATCCTTTTTTCTTTTGCCCCCTATGATCTTCAGGAATGGTCACTCTAATCCTATCCCTACCCTATGCTGACTCCTCAAAATTCCAAGACACAGTAACATACACACAGCACACCGACCTCTATCCATTCTGTTACACTGGGTTTAGCCCCAAGTTATATATTTCTCTTTCTGCAGAAGTCTTGTTAAAATAATTTTTTTTTTTTAGTTGGAGTCTCACTCCATCGCCCAGGCTGTAGTGCAGTGGCATGCTCACAGTCACCCCAGTGTCAACCTGCTGGGCTCAGGCAATCTTTTAGCCTCAGTCTTCCAAGTAGCCAGAACTATAGGTGCGTGCTACCATACACGGCTAGAGACGAGGTCTCGCCAAGTTTCCTGGGCTGGTCTCGAACCCACGGGCTCAGGCAATCCACTAGCCTCAACCTCCCAAAGTGCTGGGATTATAGGCTGAGCCACCGAGCCCAGCCAAAATAATTTTTTTAAATTAAAGTTCACTAATATGATTTATATTTTAATTTCTTTCCTCAATCCCTCAATGTCTTTTTGGCACTGTAGCCAGGACAGAATCCTTAGTATTTGCTTGCTCTTACCTAGACTCTCCTGCATCCATTTATTTTTCATCTCTTTCATGCAACTCTTAGTTCTCAGTGTCTTCCCTTCTCCCAATACCATTACACCTCCCCCAACCTTTACCTCCAACTCCACCGAGAAATGAGTGGCAGAAAGGAGAGTCCAGGAGAGAATATAACCTCTGTCACAGCGCTTACTCTTCTTTACTCAACCTCTAGGTGGGTCATTCTATTATTACATAAATATTTAAACATCATGTATTATTTTGATTGTAAATAACTGTATTATGTCCTTCTTTCTGTGTTGTTTATATTGTGTATATAAAGTTTTCAGACCTGGCCGGGCTTGGTGGCTCAGCCTATAATCCTGCGCCTTGGGAGGCCGAGGTGAGTGGATTGCCTGAGCCCACGGGTTCGAGACCCGCCTGGGCAACTTGGCGAGACCTCATCTCTACAATAAATCAAAAATTAGCCGGGCGTGGCAGTGCGCGCCTGTAGTTCCAGCTACTTGGAAGGCTGAGGCGGAAGGATCGCCGGAGCCCAGCAGGTCGAGGCTGCGGTGGCCGGGAGCGGCCACTGCACTCCAGTCCGGGCGACAGAGTGAGACTCCAACTCAAAAAAAAAAAAAAAAAAGTTTTCAGACCTAAACAGTATAGCTTCTAAACTTTACAGAAATGGAATCATACATGATTTATTATTTATAGTTTGGTTTCTTATGCTCAAAATTGTGATGTTAGAATTTATCATGTGTTGCAAATAACTTCTACTCTGCAGCTGTTCTTTTGTCTTTCTTAATGGTGTCTTCTAATAAACATTCTTAATATCTGTCTGCCTGCCTACCTATCTATCTATCTATCTATCTATCTATCTATCTATCTACTGAGGCAGAGTCTCATTCTATCACCCAGGCTGGAGAGCAGTGGCATGATCATGGCTCACCGCAGCACTGACCTTCTGGTATGAGACAATTCTTCTGCCTCAGCCTCCCAAGTAGCTAGGACTAGAGGTGCACACCATCATCCCCAGCCTAATTTTTAATTTTTTTTGCAGAGATGAGATCTCATTATGTTGCCCAGGCTGGTCTTGAACTCCTGAGCTCAAGCAATCCTTCCCCCTCGGTCTCCCAAAGTGCTGAGATTACAGTGTGAGCCACATACCTAGCAGTCAATTTTAAATGTATACAAATTTATCACTTTTTTGTTACATTTAGTGCCTCTATGTCTCTTTTTAGAAGCCATTCCCAACTGTAAGGGCATGAAGTAGATCATCTAAAAGCTTTACTGTTTTGACACCTTTCACATTTAGGTCTGTAATCCACCTAAACTTGATTTTGCACAAGGTGCAAAAATCTAATTTTATTTTTTCTCCAAATTGATATTCAACTCTCCCAGCATCAGCTACTGAAAAGTCCCCTTTGATATTTCTACCATCTTGGAGCCTGTGGCAGCCTGCTAGGAGCAAGGCAAAAGTACCTGGAAGGCTGTGGTCCAAGGCAATTTTTGCTGACTATAAGTGGGGTCTCTGGAACCAAAGGGAGTACATGGCTCTTCCTAAAACTGAAGGTGTTTATGCCTGAAATAAGACTGAATTCTCAGCCGGGCTTGGTGACTCAGCCTGTAATCCCGCGCTTTGGGAGGCTGAGGTGAGTGGATTGCCTGAGCCCGCGGGTTCGAGACCCGCCTGGGCAACTTGGCAAGATCTCATCTCTACAATAAATCAAAAAATCAGCCAGGCATGGTAGCGCATGCCTGTAATTCTGGCTACTCGGAAGGCTGAGGCGGAAGGATCGCCAGAGCCCAATGGGTCGAGGTTGCAGTGGCTGGGAGTGGCTGCTGCACTCCAGTCTGGGTGACAGAGTGAGACTCCAACTCAAAAAAAAAAAAAGACTGAATTCTCTTTGGGAAAGAAATTTTTGACATTCATAGTCACATCATCTGCAGAAAATAGTTTTGTTTCTTCCTTTCTAATCTATATGCAGTTCATTTCTGGTTTCCTGACTGACTGCTCTAGCTAGGATCTGGCTGAAGTAATAATGGGCATCTATGTCTTATTCCTGAACTCACAGTAAAAGTTTTCAGTGTTGTACACTAGGCATCAAGTTTGTTATGGCTTATTTGTTACACCTTTTGTTGTTGTTGTTGTTGTTTGTTTGTTTTTTTTTGAGTTGGAGTCTCACTCTGTCACCCAGACTGGAGTGCAGCGGCCGCTCCCGGCCACCGCAGCCTCGACCTGCTGAGCTCCGGAGATCCTTCCGCCTCAGCCTTCCAAGTAGCTGGAACTACAGGCGCACGCTACCACGCCCGGCTAATTTT
>CAUYQG010137263.1:0-23358 GCA_963574415.1 Tarsius wallacei | reverse complement strand
GGAGGCTGAGGTGAGTGGATTGCCTGAGCCCCAGGGTTCGAGTCCCGCCTGGGCAACTTGATGAGACCTCATCTCTACAATAAATCAAAAAAATTAGCCGGGCATGGTAGCGCACGCCTGTAGTTCCAGCTACTTGGAAGGATCACCTGAGCCCAGGAGGTCGAGGCTGTGGTAGCCGGGAGCGGCCACTGCACTCCAGTCTGGGCGACAGAGTGAGACTCCAACTCAAAAAAAAAACAAACAAAAAAACTCTAACCTAAAATTCTTGGGGAGGCAGATTTCAGAAATCTCTCTCGTCCTCCTCACTTAGCTGTTCTGAGATATTAAACTCTTTCTCTACTATAACAACTGCTGTCAGTCTAGGTTTTTCTGGGCAGTAGGCATAAGAATCTGGTCAAGATGCAACAAAAACTTTGTTAATTTTTTTAAACAAGAATTAAGTTCATATCTCAAAACATACAGAATAAACTCCAAATGAATCAGGGATAAAAATGCAAAAAAATGAATCCATATATATATACTAGAAGAAAATGTGTAAATTCCTCGTTACCTAGGATACAGTGAAAGGCTTTCTAACTATGACTCATAATTTAGACACAATGAAAGAAAAGACTAATAAACTGAGTACATGAAAATAAATTCTTTCTCATGATCCCCCTCCCAAAAAACAAAAACAAAAAAACTGCCAAAAACAAAGTCAAATGAAAAAAAGGGAGAAAATATTTGCAACACATATCATGGTTAAAGAGCTAATGATTCCTAATATATAAAAACTGAGGGGGAAAAGACCAAAAGCCCGACAGAAAATGTAGATAGATATGAAAAGCCAATTCAAAAAAATAAAAAATAAAGTTAAAATAGGTCATTACTAAATATAGGAAATTTAACCTCACTATAAGAAGACAGGCTGGGCTCGGTGGCTCAGCCTGTTATCCCAGCACTTTGGGAGGCCGAGGCGAGTGGACTGAGCTCGCGGGTTTGAGACCAGCCTGAGCAAACTGGCAAAACCTCATCTCTACAATAAAAATAAATAAAAAATTAGTCGGGCGTGGTAGCACGCACCTGTAGTTCTGACTACTTGGAAGGCTGAGGCGGAAAGATCACCAGAGACCAGCAGGTCAACGCTGGGGTGGCCGTGCGTGTGCCACTGTACTCAAGTCTGGGCAATGGAGTGAGACTCCAACTCAAAAAAAAAAAAAAAAAAAAAGATAAATGAAAACTACACAGGGATACCACTGTTAGCTTCAAATTGGTAAAAATTAAAAAATATAATAAGCTCTGTGGTGGGGCTCTGGGTACACACTCTCACAGCTTGCTGATAGAAAGTTAATATTTAACAAAATTATATATCTGTTTATTTATTTATTTATTTTTGAGTTGGAGTCTCACTCTGTCGCCCAGACTGGAGTGCAGTGGCCACTCCCGGCCCCTGCAGCCTTGACCTGCTGGGCTCCAGCGATACCTCCACCTCAGCCTTCCGAATTACAGCCGGAATTACAGGCATGCGCTACCACGCCCGGCTGATTTTTTGATTTATTGTAGAGATGAGGTTTCGCCAACTTGCCCAGGTGGGTCTCGAACCCGCGGGCTCAGGCAATCCACTCACCTCAGCCTCCCAAAGCGCGGAATTACAGGTTGAGCCACCGAGCCTGGCTTGTTTATTTTTTGACCCAACAATTTCACTTCTAGGAATATATACTAAAGGTACACTTCAACAATGTAAAATATATACACACAATATTAGTCACTTCAGCACTGTTTATAATTGCAAAATTCTGAAAACAACCTATATGTCTGTACATAGGAGACTGTGGAATGAACTATACAGTACATCTACACAATTACTAGTACTATGCAGCTGTAGAAAAGAATAAGAAAGATCTCTTTGAACTTACAAACTGTGGATTTCAAGGATAAATCAAGTGAAAAATCAAAAGTTTCAAGAATGTCTAGCTACCTAGAATATGTTTGTGTAACAAGGAAAAAATACACATAACTGATCATTTGTACAAAAATAAACATAAAATGAATGATCATAATCTAAAAATAAAAACAAAAACGGAAATGAAGGAAAAACCCTAAAATTGCATACAAATAGAAAAAAGTGAGCGGAAATGTATTTCCATTAATTATACAACCATACTGAAGTGGGAAAGGTAGAGGAGGACAAAACCCATATAACTTATAAATACATTTTTCAGACTATATATTCTCTTGGTAAAGACAAAAAGAACTCTAAACTATACAGAAGCATAAGTTAGTAATTCTCAAACTGCTTTTTTTTTTTCTTTCTAGAATAGCACAGAGAAGTAAATACATAATTGATATGGGAGCCAGGTTTTCCACTGGGGTAGGGACTTACAAATAACAAAAAGGGGGAAAGGTAGACTGAACCTTGTGGTGCTGGATTAGAATTGGAAGTGTTAGAGCAAACTCAAGGTATTTAATACATATAGTTAGACACTGTCTTAGTCTGCTTGGCCTGTCATAACAAACACCATACACTAATTGGCTTAAACAACAGAAATTTATTTCTCACTAGAAAGTCCAAGATCAAGGTGCCAGTCAATTCTGTGTCTGGTGAGGGCCCTCTTCCTGGCTTGTAGATGCCTATCTTCTAGCTGTATCCTTGAACGGTGGAAAGAGTGGATCTCTCTTCTTATAAGGGCACTCAATTAGTGTCTCTAAATTAGCCCATTCATGAGGGCTCCATGCTCATGACCTTATTATCTCTCAAAGGCCCTACCTCCAAATGCCATCACCTTGGGGATTAGAACTTCCATATATGAACTGTGGAAGGGACACAAACATTCAGTCCTTAGCAGACAGAGAAATGTGGTGTGTACATGCCATAAATTTCCTGGGTCTATCAGTTGAGAGAGCCTTAAAGAAGTAATGCCTCAAATAGTAATGTGCACATCTAGTTCTCAGATCCTGATTTCTAAATACCATTTTCCCACTCAATGGAACAGCAATTTCTTGGAGAACTGGTTAATTCTAGGGCTTGGGCAGGGCAACTACAAGATGAGTCTAGAAAACCTTATGGTGATACAAATTAAGAGGATGTCCAAAGAATAATCAGGCTTTGTCAAAAAGAAAAGAAGTTACTTTGAAGGCACTCTGTGGTGTTATGGTATATACTAGTTTTCGTCTATGGTTCCTGGCTCATAAACCCTATTGCCTTTGTTACAGTCTTTTGTTGCAATGTTGGGACTCAAGGGCATCCCTCAGAAACAGAAACTCTCTAAACTTTTCCTATTTTCACCTTCCCCAACACAGGACTCCAATCTTCCCCCACCTTTCTGACTGTGGGGTTAAGACTCTTTCCAGGGAGGGTCCTGCCCTACATCTTGGGGGAAAAATGCTGAGGCCATAAAGCTTCCATAAATACCCAAGAGGAGGCCAGGCTCAGTGGCAAATGCCTGTAATCCCAACACTTCGGGAGGCCAAGGTGAGAGGATTGCTTGAGTCTAGGAGATCAAGACCAACCTGGACAACACAGTGAGGCTTCTCTACGAAAAATCAGCTGGGGGCTGGGTGCAGTGGCTCAAGCCTGTAATCCCAGCACTTTGTGAGGCTGAGGCGAGAGGACTGCCTGAGCCCAGAGGTTCGAGACCAGCTTGGGCAATTTGGTGAGATCTCATCTGTACAATATATCAAAAAATTAGCTGGGCATGGTAGTAGTACGTGCTTATAGTTCCGACTACTTGGAAGGCTAAGGCGGAAAGATCACCTGAGCCCAGCAGGTTGATGCTGGGGTGGCCATGAGCATGCCACTGCACTCCAGCCTGGGCGACAGAGTGAGGTTCTAACTCAAAAAACAAACAAACAAAAAAACAAACAAAAAACAGCTGGACATGATGGCCTGCATCTCCGGAGGCTGAGGAGGGAGGACTGCTTGGAGTTTGAAGCTGCAGTGAGCCATGATTGTACCACTGCACACCAGTCTGGGAGATAAAGTGCGACCCCTATGCAAACAAACAAAAAAATCCAAGAGGACTGGGTTCAGGAAGCTTCTGGAGAGCTTAACACATGAAGGTTCCTGCATGCCGAGGGAGGGCATGGAAGTACCGTGCATCTACCTTCATATGTGCCCTATGCATCTCTTCACCTGTATACTTTGCAATATCCTTTACTATAAATTAGTAAATGTGTTTCCCTTAGTCCTGTGAGCTGCTCCAGCAAATCAGTCAAACCCAAACAGTGGATCATGGGAACCCCAACTTAAAGGCGGTCAGTCAGAAGTTTCAGACTTGTGACTGGTATGGGGGAGGGTAGAGGTAGTCTTGAGACTGAGTCCTCATCCTGTGGGATCTGACATTCCAGATAGATAGCGTTGGAATTAAATTGGAGGATAGCTGCTTGACAGTGGGAGAAACTCCCATATTTGGTCAAAGATGTCTTCTCCTATGTTGAAGATTGTTATGGAGTGAGGAGGACAGAAAAACATAGTTGGAGTTTTCCCAGAGCAGGACCCTACTGGCTAAATCTGAGATATGTTGAACATCAAGATAAATGATGATAGTGAAGAGTTAAGGATTACAAATCATTGCATAAAATGAGCCCATACTGAAATAAGATGAATAGGAAAGAAGGGAAAGCTCTTCCATATGGCAAAAAGCTAGCTAATAAATGTAGAAGGAATGATGGAATTAGCAAATCATTATTTGGCAACTGTTGTAACAATAACAGATTCTGATAAAAGTCATCAATGATTAACAAAACCAGTTAGTAAAAGCCTAAAGAGTAACAATATTTATACAGTATACTCTCAAAGTATCTTCCTACAAATACTTATTAATGGAAAAGGGTTAAACAGTAGCTTTACAATGAAAACACCTGGCAGAGACCACCTTATCAGATGATTAAAGTTAGCACTTTAACCCAGTAAAGAAACAAACTGACATCTGTGCCACCTGATATGATGTATTTAGCAGATGCACAAAACCTTCTGAGGTACTACTGCCAAATACAAATTTGATACGGCTGAACACTGCTAATCTCATCAAGATGAAACATAAACCCAAACTGTGAGACATTCTATACAGCCACTAGACTGTATTATTAAAAAATGCCGGGGGAGGCACACCTCATCAACAAGGGTACCTGCATAATGAACATTTGTACACCTAACCCTGAATTGTACTCCATATCTTTAAACTAAAAAATTAAAATAAAAAAGAAATTTAAATTTTGAAAAAAACTGCCATAGTCAAAAAATATAAAAAGATTAAGAATATGTTCCAGATTTTAGAAGGTTAAGTAGACATTATGACTAAATGTACACATGATTTGGGAACTTATTTTGCTCTAGAGGACATTATTGAGACAACTAGTAAAATTTGAATCAGATCTGTAGATTAGATAATACTAAAGTATCACTGATACCAACGTTAATTTTTTAATGTTGATAACTGTACTGTGGTTATATAAGAGAACTGTTTGATTTTAGGAAAAACACAATAGTTGGCAATGTACACACCATTTTAAAAGAAAAATGCAATAAAAGTGAAGAAAACGCATATAGTGATAATTTATATTTCTCTATATATTTCATACATACACACAGAAGGATAAAGTAAATGTAACAAATAATTCTTTGTACTGTTCTTGCAACTTCTCTATAAACTTAAAATTATATTAAGAAAAAAAATTCCACCATAAAACTCAAATGGAAATTCTGAATTGATGTTTCTAAATAAAAAGAATATGGACTTTGGCATCTATCTTCCAATCAAGATTCCAGTCTTGGCTCTGCTGTTTAGTAACAATTGCATGAACTTGGGCAACTGAGCCTCAATTCTCTCTGAAAAATGGGGATTACAACATATCTATCAGAATTATAAAGTTGTTTTGAAGTTGAAATAATGTATATAAAGTACACATTGCTGGCACGTTTCTTTCTTTAAAAAAATCACTATATAAATGTTTTTTCTTCATTCTTATTGCAGTTATCTTTTTTAAAATTGTAAAGCTATATTCACCAATGATGATAAGCCATTTGAGAAAATTCCTGCCCCATACAAAATTTATTCATAATTTAAAAAAAAATCGGAGGAAGCCAGGCTCGGTGACTCAGCCTGTAATCCCGCGCTTTGGGAGGCCAAGGTGAGTGGATTGCCTGAGCCCGCGGGTTTGAGACCCGCCTGGGCAACTTGGCAAGACCTTATCTCTACAATAAATCAAAAAATCAGCCGGGCGTGGTAGCGCGTGCCTGTAATTCTGGCTACACGGAAGGCTGAGGTGGAAGGATCGCTAGAGCCCAGCAGGTTGAAGTTGCGGTGGCCGGGAGCAGCCACTGCACTCCAGTCTGGGCGACAGAGTGAGACTCCAACTCAAAACAAAAACAAAAACAAAAACAAAAAAAACAAAACAAAACAAAAATCTGAGGTTAAGGAATAGTTATGTTTGTACTATAAGCACTCTGAATGCCATGCATGAGAAATGCCTCCTTATACTATGGCTTGCATGAGAAGATTAAGAATTTCTTAGAGAAAGAATAACATAATAATGAAAATAATTCAATATTTGTCTATATGTAATGTGCAAACTTCCAATAAAACAGAAGATAATCAAAACCTGATTCAAGAAAATAAAAAGTATTAGAATGCAACACAAGTGGAGAAGAACCAGTGGATTCACATAATATTCTGATGCTCCTCCTACAGGGAGGAATGTCAGACATCCCAGAGATAATAACAAAGCATATTTGAGGAATATAAAGAAATGTGCTGGCCGGGTTTGGTGGCTCAGCCTGTAATCCCAGCACTTTGGGAGGCCGAGGCAAGTGGATTGCCTGAGCCCACGGGTTTGAGACCAGGCTGGGCAACTTGGCAAGACCTCGTCTTTACAATAAATCACATAAAAAAACTAGCCGGGCTTGGTGGCGTGCATCTGTAGTTCCAGCTACCTGGAAGGCTGAGGCGGAAGGATCGCTGGAGCCCAGCAGGTTGAGGCTGCGGTGGCCGTGAGTGTGCCACTGCACTCTAGCCTGGGCGACAAGAGTGAGACTCCAACTCAAAAATAAAATAAAATAAAAAGATATGTGCTGCTGTCCTATGGGAGATAGGGCAAATCATGCTGCAGGATGACTCCTTGCTAAATGGTGCATTTAGGTGTAAAATGGTACACTGAACAATGTGTCGTTTTCCTCAGGCACATATCCTATATATGACTGAGTACCTGCTATTATTTGTTTCTGCTGCTTTGTATAAGAATGAATGATAAATTCTGAGATAAGAAAAGCATTTTGGGGACTATTTAATCTTGTTTTCTGTGTGATTACTTTTTTTTTTAAGGTTTAAAAACAGTTTAAGAACAGAAGGAAAGAGCAAGAGTCAAGGCAGAAGGACCTGCCATGGGCAAGTTTCTCAGAAAAGAAAAACAGCCGTGATTACTCTTTCCTGGACCTAGTCTTCTTCCTTCCTACCTCTCCTACTAGTCTGTTCAGTCCATTTAATGAAACCTTTTTCCTCTGCCTGCTCCTTAGTTGTTATTCTTCAATGTTCTATACTTTGCTAACTCTTCTTACTTATTATCTCCTTAGGCGATCTCAAAGAGTCACACAATTTTAAAACCACTCATGTGCTGACAATATCAATAATTTTATTTACAGCCTCAAATTTTCAAATTTGCTGGTGGTCTCTACTTGGATACTATTCCTTACAAGGTTGTGGATTCCACTTTGTGAATATCTATTCCCTATTTCTTTAAGCTTTAGTTTAGAACATCATCAATTCTTATAAAGATGATTTTAATAACACCATATTATTCTTTATAAGTCAACTTTCACATTTTCTCAAGTGATTTTTTTCACAAATCTGGTCATACTTCATTTTGCATTAAAACCCTTCAAAACTGTCACTTTCAAAAAATGACAAAAGTCTCAGGTTCACAGTGTGGCATCCAAGGTCCTTCAAAACCTGGTCTCAGTCTATCTTTGAAGTTTCCTTCTTCCAGACTATAAACTGTGCATTTCATATTCTAAAATATGGAACTGCCTAGTGTTTCTCCACAAAACATGACACTGTTTTACAGCTTCCAGATTTATACATGCTATTTGCTCCACTTGAAATAACTCTGACTCTACCGCTTGCTCCACTTATGTAGAAAATCTTACTCATATTGAAGGAAGTTTTCCCTTACCAAGCCCTCACCATAGTTATTAACTTCCTTCTGTATCCTACCTTGTATACTGTATTGTCTCACTTGTCTCTCTAATCTTTAAATTCCATGAGAGCAGGGACTATCTTGTTTATCTCTGCTTAACTAGTGCCCAGTAGAATCCAACACACAAATTTTTCATCAATAAATGTTTAGTAAATTAAGTGGGCAGGGAACAACAACTTGGTAGTATAGAATCTTCATATTAGTAGCTAGGCTTCTGGAAGACAAAGATGATAGAGAAAGAGGTGAGCAATTAGTTATCCAGATATTATTCACAAATTGGATTTAGAATTCTAGACCATAGCCTGAGAAACTAAAATGCAGGACTCTTGGCTAAAATTGGAATATTATGTATGTTTCTTTTAAAGATGAAGAAGGATGTATTTATCAAGAGCCAAGCAATCTGTTTAAATGGCTTTAAATTAAATATGAAGGGAAAGAATAAAAAATTCTGAGGCAAATGTAGGAAAGCCATCAAAAATCATATGGCAGACAGTAGGAATAACGCAGAAAGAAGAAAAGTATAAAGGGTAAATAAGCCGCACAAGAAAATAACTGGGCATAGGTCCAGAAACAACTATGGCTGTAGAGTGCCACAAATTATGGGTAGAATATAAGCAGTAAATAAAATATACTTGAGATTTTAATACAATATTATTAAGGGGTAGTAACATTGATACCTGAAGAACAGAACTCAAGATTGGTATATGACAAAAGAAAGGAAGAGAATAATTTTCAGAGGAAATTAACAGAATCTAGAGCAGCCTTATCTTACAGAAATTTGTGAAGTGATGAAAGTGGTCTATATTTGCCTGTGTGGTTATTTAGCACTTAAGATGCGGAAATGAGAAATTAAAATTTTAATGTGAACCTTAAATTTAATTTAAACTTTAAGCAACATGCTGTTAGTAGCTACTATACTGAGCAGCACAGATATAGAGTCTACAACATCTATGTATATTGTCTGGTATATAATTAAAAAAACAAACAGACATAATAACAAACAAGAAAATGGAACTCATAGTCAAGAGGAAAAAAATTCAATGGAAACAGACTTAGTGATAACCTAGATATTGGAATTATTCGATAATAACTTTAATTATAACAAATATGCTAAAGAATCTATTAAAAAAGATGTAATATGTAATTGATGAAGAAGTGTCATAATGAATTTATTGAAGGAAATGCTACCTTGTAGAACATTTTGGTGGATAAAAGGAATATTTTTTCCTAAGTGACATATCTCTATATGTTATTATACTATGCTACTAAAAATATCTTTTCTTTCTACCAGTAACAGCTATACAAGTGGCTATCTTCAGAAGTGATGAATCCTGAGGAACAGATAAGACCATAATTTGGCAGAATATAGCAAAATAATTATAAGTGGATAGAAAGTCCTCAAAGTTTCCTTACAAATCCTGAGATTCAAAGATTTTATTAAATGGCCATAAAATTTGAACCAAAATATAAGTTAGTTAAACTTAAGTAACAGAAAGACATGTCTCTCACTATAGTACAAGATGAATTAATTTTTACCATGCAAATATATATACCTTTACAATTTTGAAATATAAATATTTTATTAGATAACCATATATTAAACATCAAACAAAATTTAAATTACCCTCTTGTCCATTTCATAAGATGAAGCTTCTGTACTTGGCAAAAGATGGGTGATAGTGGCTATTAGAATCTGCAAAAAAATTTTTTTTTAATTAAAGGCGCTCAAAATATGTCAAAATATGTACATCCTAAAACTTAATTGTTAAATGCTGAAGTGATATAAAACATATCACTGCAAATTTATCCTAAATACACTAACACTGTTATTTCAAAATAATGCAACATATTAGGTAAGTTTTTCAAGTACACTTAACTATCAATCATTTACAATCTTCATGTACAGAACCAGAATTTCATACATATTTTATATGTATGTAGTCAACTATAAATAGGCTTCTTTCTAATTTAATTCATGGAGTAAATCAATATGTATAAACCAGATAATATATGTTCACTGTAGAAAAACTGTAAGATACAGATAGCAAAAAGATTAATAAAAACCACTGTAAGCCGGGCTCGGTGGCTCAGCCTGTAATCCCGCGCCTTGGGAGGCTGAGGTGAGTGGATTGCCTGAGCCCGCGGGTTCGAGACCCACCTGGGCAGGCGAAACCTCATCTCTACAATAAATCAAAAACTCAGCCGGGTGTGGTAGCACGCGCCTGTAGTTCCAGCTACTTGGAAGGCTGAGGTGGAAGGATCGTAGGAGCACAGCAAGTCGAGGCTGTGGTGGCCGGAAGCGGCCACTGCATTCCAGTCTGGGCGACCGAGTGAGATGCCAACTCAAAAAAAAAAAAAAGAAACCACTGTAATCCTGCCACCCAAAGAAATCCACTCTGCTGTCTTTCGCAGCAACCTGGATGGAATTAGAATCTATAATACTGAGTGACCTTTCACAGAAACAAAGAACTGAGTATCACATGTTCTCACTCATAAGTATACTGTGAACAACTATCGTAATACTATAAGAAAAGGATTGACAGTAGCAGGAAACTGGGCGGGGGGGGGAAGGAAACACGGCGCGGGGGGGGACGGGACGGTTGACAGTAGTGGAAATCTGCCTGGGGAAGGGGGGAGGGCATACCTCATCAACAAGGGTGGGTACCTGTACAATGAATATCTGTATACCTAACCCTGAACTGTACTCCACAATTTTAAAATAAAAAAATTTAAAAGTTAAAAAAAAAGAAATCTACTCTGTAGTCTTTCCAGGCCTTTTAAAAATATATGCAAATTAAGTCTCTAAAAAAAATGTGGCTTTTTCAGTTAACATATATTATACTCTTTATATGACTAAATAGGGAATGCAAAATAATAAAAAAGACATTATTTTAAAAAGACAAAATATTTATATACAGAGTTATAATTTGCCTTGGAAAATGCTTGATCTTATTCAATTTTTTAATGTGCATGTTAAAAATGTTAAAATTTTTATTGTATGCCATTACATTTTTTAAGAGAAAGCAGACAGGGATTTTTATGTTTTGAGGAGACAGTATTTAAGCCAATCATTGAAAGACAGGGGGGACAGAGAAGAGAACTAAAGTATTTCAGGTAGAAGGAAGAGAGTATATTTAGGTGATACAGACTCAATTGCTTGGACAACATGGTATTTCAAAAGAATCTGTACACAATTCTGAAAAAACTAGTTGGGTTCTTCCCAGGAGACCTTGAATTCACAGCTAAAGAACTTCAGCTTTATTTACAGTGAAAGGACAATCATATATTTTTTTCCCAGTAAGTGACATGATAAGAATCATGTGAATGCAAATGATGACTTGAAAGGGAAGACCATAAAGCCAGGAGAACAGTTAGAAGGCTACTGCAATACCTCAAGAAAGTCAAAATGAAGGGCTGAAATATATCAGATGTTGTAGAAAGCATAGGAGACACTGAATTAGAATGGAAAAAAAATCATAAATGATTGGCTAGAGAGTCAAGGAGAGAAATGATTTTGGTAACTGAAAGGATGGTATATTTTCCTTTCTTAAGAGAAGAAATGAAGCAACACGTACACTTATAAAGATAATGGCATAGTATGCACATAGCATTTAACTTTCACTACAACGAATAAATTGTTTTTCAATACTTTTCTTTGTCCAAAACCAGGAACACAATCCTCTAACATAAAACACAGAGAAACTGTCAAGAAATTTGATACCACAAAAAACAAGGTAGGCATTATTCAGCTATGCAAAATAAAAAAATTATTAAATAGTTTTATAATTCAAGGTATGTAAAGTCATAAAAAAATGAGAAATTACTTACTTGAATAATTTTCAAGGGAGAATCAGGCTGGTAAATCTGAAGTCTAGGTACATAATGAACCAGCATGTGAAGCATATTACAAGCTACATGGGCTACTGTTTTATTGGTAAACTGCAAAAATAACCAAAAAAAAATCATAGTCATAAAAACTTTCTTTGTGAACTGCTTAACAATGCATTACTTGCTGAAATATTTTAAATTTCTTTTTTTTTGTTTGAGTTGGAATCTTACTCTGTCACCCAGGCTGGAGTACAGTGGCACACTCAGCCACCACAGCCTCGACCTGCTGGGCTCCAGAGATCCTTATGCTCCAGCCTTCCAAGTAGCTGGAACTACAGGCATGCGCCACCATGCCCAGCTAGTTTTTTTGACTTATTGTAAAGACAAGGTCTTGCCATGCAGCCCAGGCTGGTCTTAAACCTGTAGGCTCAGACAATCCTTTTGCCTCACCCTCTCAAAGTGCTGGGATTATAGGCATGAGCCACTGGCACCCAGCTTAAATTTCATACATTTCTTTTTGTCATTATTAGCATTTAATCAATCTCCAACTGCAAAATAAAAAAAATCATGACATAGTCCAAAGACATATATCACTTTAGTTTTTCTTTGTATTGTTTGACAATCCTCATTAAAGTTTTATTGCATCTTCTTTTACCTGAATTTATGCAACAGCCTCTAAACCACTATTATCCATTTCCCCTCATTCTAATCTACAATTCACAACACTTCCAAATGAATCATCTAAAGCACTGTTCTGATCCTGACATTATGCTTCAAACTCTCAGATGACTCGCCAAGGGCTTAAAGTCAAACTTTTTATGCTTATCTATGTCCAAATCTTATCCGTTTTTCAGACCCCAAACAAGTGTCTCCTCATTTCCAAAGTCTTCTTTGCTAAGACAAAGTGATCTCTGCTTCTTCTGAACTCAGTCAGCAGTTTATATGTCCCATTCAATTAGTACTCTAGCTTTTTATATTTTGTTACTCGTACTGTACTCTTTTGCAGCTATTATATTATTAATCCTTTACAGCTAGTATTTACAAATTTTTTTCCTTCTGGTAGCATCCATTTTGCCTAGTGAACTGTCTCAAACTTAGTATATATTCAGAAATATCTGTCAGGTAAACAATATTATTATTATAAAAAATTTATCAGCTACTTTGTATGTTTAATCTTATACAGGTACTGCAGTACAAGTCTTAAGTCAAAAATAATATCATGCATCCTTGTACAAACAAAAACACCAAATAATTACAATAACTTCTGAACAAATCTTATTCTGGCTACAAAGAGGGCATTTAACTTGAAAAGATAAAGCCAAAAAGCTGAACAGCTCAAGAATTTAGGAATTGGTTAATAAAGATCAAAGAGTAGTTACAAAAAATACTAGTTAAAAAAACCAAACAGAAAAACTCTATATATGTTTTATTTTTATTCCATCCCCCCTCCAATATGTTTTAAATGACTGCTTTCCTTTTTTAGAGTCATCCTTATGTATTTTAGGGACAAAAGCAAATATTTAAAAAGTTGAGATAACATAGGTCATAATAAAGATAATTTAAATTCGAGAACAGGACAATTTTTAAGGAGTCAGGATCACAGAAATAGTAAAATCATAAAATAATGACATTTATCAAATTTTTAAATTTATAAAGGCACAATATATAGCCAGGTGCAGTGGCTCATGCCTATAATCTCAGCACTTTGGGAGGTGGAGGTGAGAGGACCGCCTGAGTCCAGGGGTACAAGACCACCCTTGGCAATTTGGCGAGACCTAGTCTCTACAATAAATTAAAAAACTAGCCGGGCAGGGTAGCATGTGCCTATAGTTCCAGCTGCTTGGAAGGCTGAGGCAGAAGGATTGCCTGAGCCCAGAAGGTTGAGGCTATGGTAGTCATGAGCATGCCACTGCACCCTAGCCTGGGCAACAGAGTGAGACCCTGACTCAAAAAAATAGTAATAATTAAAAAATAATAATAGAAGTACAAAATACAATTAACATTTGGAGGGAAAAAATAACCATGCATTGTATACTATTTTAATGTAGTCACTAAACAGTTTTCTTCTTTACCTTTAAGGAAACACAAATTACATTCAGAGCTTCCTTAATTTGAGGATGATGAGACTCATGGACTAGTTCTTCACAAATCCAAATTCCTAAACTGCAGAGTGCTACACAGCTGCAATAAAAAGGCAACCAACAATGGTTAAATAAAATGAAACCAACATAGACAACATCTACAATCAATTGACACAGAATAAACAATGCAGTAGTTAAGTGAAATCATTTGCTATTGTATACATTAGCAGGTGACTAAGGAAGAGAAAGTGGGAAGAAAGCACATTCCCAAAATTCTTAAGCTTAATTTTCTATTATAATTTACTACCAAAATCACAGGCTGGGGTAACACACAGCATCTTTTTAATAAATCCATGCTAATAAACTGACATTGCTAAAAAGCTTCCCAAACAAATATATAACCTGATTCAAAAAAGAAAGTGTAATTTTGACCGACAACAGCAAAATGAACTTAAGTAAAAACATAAAAGCTGATGAAATGAGTCAAAATATTATTTTTGTATCTTTTAAATTTAACACAGCTAGCTACAAATTCTTTTTAAAACAAATTGAGAACACAAAATTTACATAATTTATTCAAAAATTCCAACAGAAACAGAATTTGCAGAATTTTTATTCTGTTCCCTAATGTCTTGTGGGGTTTCATTTCCCTAGCAACATTAACTTCAGATGAGTTTCAGTTTGAAGAGATTTACTTAATTATAAAAATCAGTAAGAATACTATTAGTGTGTTCAAATTTAGACTTCTGATAAAGTATATAATGGTTCTAAGTATAAAAAGTCAATTCCTTCTAGTTTTCTGTTATATATGGCATGAGTCCTGACACTGATATTCTTAACTTAAAATTCAGTGAGATGTTAAATTTCAGAATAATTCAACATAGAAATATTTTGTTTCCTTAACACAGCAGATCAGAAGGTCTTAAGTCCATTCTTTCAGTCAAGTGTTTTAAGACTATTTCATTATTTACTATCACCAACTATCTAAAAGACTTACAGGTGCAGTCCACTGCTTTATATCTTCCTTACTGTTAGTCCACTCATAAATCCTAGAAAATATTTATAGCTCCAAATAACAAAGTTTCAAGTCTAGCTATGGAAATATCTGTAATCCTAAAGCAATGGTAAACTCTGAAATGAAGCAAAGCTCTCCTTGGATGCACCTAACTAAAGGCAGAGAACGGGCGTACAAACGCTTAATAGTTTTTATAGTAACACAACGAGGTAAGCACTCAATGTGTTTGGTTTTTAGTGTGAGGAGTTTCCTACATAGTTCCATGATGGAAAATTAATCTACATTATTCCCAGGATAGCTCAATTCTCTGCTCCTGCTCAGGTTTGGGGATAGAAGCTCCTAAAAAAAGATATACTAAAAGGAATAGAAAAATAAGTTGAGACAATGCTTATGTTCAATTTCTGTTTTTTTCCCCATACTCTCAATAACACAAGCTGTTGTGTTCATGATTCCCAGGCCTACCTCTAGGCAGCTATGTTTTAGGCTTCCACGTTTTTTTACCTGAGAAGCAACAGTTTTTTCAAAAAAGCAAAAGATCTAGTTTTAAGCTCTAGGTTCAAACCTGGTTCTGCCCATTTATTACTTATGCATCTAGTAAGACTTAATGGTTCTGTCACATCTGGGTGATGGGGCAAGTTATTTAAATTCTCAGAGCTATAGTTTCCTTATCTATTAAAAAAAGGATAAAATTTACCTATCTCACAGCTGACACAAAACTCAATGAGATAGTAAATATAAAGTAATTAGTTCACAACACATAAAAAGGGCTTTAAAATGCTAGCTTCGGGCTTAATAAATGTTACTTTTCTAAGCATCAGCATCTGGCTAGCAAAACTGGAAAAATGGGGTGATTCTAACAAAGTCTCAAAATTGTGATGAGAATTAAGCCAAATACTATTACATTATTAAGTGTATACTTGTAAACTTAATTGGGATTTGTGTAAAAGAACTTGCTCAAAGAGACTTGTTTTTTGTTAACTTGGTTACCATGTAAGAAAAATAAGCACTTAAATTTTTAACAACTGGAGCTATGTCTAATGTAACCAAATTGTTCATTTTATATTATTTTTATTTGCTGGAAAAAGAGGATTAAATTAGAATTAGAATTCAAATGGTCCAAGCCATGATCTGTATATACTTTTTAAAGCTTGAGTCAAAAAAATTTGTAGATGACTGGACTACAGGAAGCTTTGCAGAGACATAGATCTGAGGAGTAGTAGCACAGACCAATGTCCAGGTGAATGCCATCCTGTTAGAATCAGCATCAAGAAATATAAAATGTAACTTACTGATATTTGGGTAAAGAGAAGGAACATGATTTGCTACTAGCAGTAACCTGCTAATTTAAATCGAAAATTCTTTTTGGAAAGGTTTAGTCAAATAGAGAAAATGTCAGTTTTTCTTTCTTTCTTTCTTTCTTTTTAAGTTTTAAAACAGTTTATTAGCAAGAAGAAGAGAAGGAAAAAGGAAGATTCATGGCAGAAAGCGAGTTTCTTGAAAAAGAAAAACTGCACTTTTTCTCTCAACTAAAAACTAGATATAGCTTGTCAGATTTTATTTCTTAAGACATAATAAAAAAGGAAAAAGGTAAATATCTTATAAATTATATTCCATTTTTTAAAAAATCTTGAAAAAAATTTATAAATATTAAAATGTACTATTTTCTTAGGTATATTACTTTCTACAATAAAATATTTTATTTTAATTCAACAAAAATTCTTTGGGTACCTGCTACTGTATTTCAAGAAGCTGCATAAAAGACAATAACAAATATAATCTGAAGAGGAAGCAAAATGTACTTCAATAAAGGTAAATTAAAATAAATAATTGTAGATATAGAGGGTGAAATTATTTAAAAATGTGACTGAGATTTTATTTTGTTAATAAGGAAGGCTATAGTATTTAAATCATGAAGAAAAGTTAGAGTATTTAATCATTCAAATAATTTAAACTTATAACTCAGGAAAAAAAACCAAAAACCAATCTATACTGCTACAATTCAATCAAATTCTAAAATAAGATTCCAAATGAAGAATAGTTACATTAAGTCTAAGAATATCTGACTTACCGTGCAGGACCAGAGGGCTCATCTCTTGCTGAGCTTAATACGGTTTTGATTATAAGTTCCTAAAATAAAGGAGAAATAGTTAATAGCCATGCCTAAGATTTCACTCACTCATTCTACACATATTTATTAAGTAGCCACTATGGGTCAGGTACTGGGGATACAATAGTTAAGTAAAACAGTCTTTGTTCTCATACATATACTCTTAATAAAGAGTCTGATATTATTTATTAAAAGTAGCTAAATAAATAAAAGTTTCTGAAATTTGTAACCCAAAGTATATGTCTGGAAAATAATCTTTTTTTCCTGACTAAAAGAGTAATAAGGGCAAATAATGAAATAATCAATAGCTCAAAGATATGAACATCTTTTCTAAACTTTGAGAAATATTATTTAAAAACCAGGATCAAATGGCTTTATCAGTGAATTCTACCAAATATTTAAAGGAGAATGAACACCAATCCTCAAACTTTTCTAAAAAATTGAAGAGGAGGGAACACCTCAAAACTCATTTTATGAGACCAGTATTACCCTGATACCAAATTCAGACAAGGTCACTATAAGAAAAAAAATAAAATTACAGGCCTACATTCCTGATATAGATGCAAAATCATCAACAAAATACTAGCAAATCCAAATTCAACAACACATTAAAAGGGTAATACACCATGATCACGTAGGATTTCTTCCTGGGATGCAGGGTTCAATATATACAAATCAATAAGAGTAATATACCACATTAACAGGATGAGGGATAAAAATTACATGATTATCTCACTAGATGGAGAAAATGCATTTGACAAAATATAACATCCTTTCATGATAAAAGCTCTCAACAAAAGAGGATAGGATGAATGTACCTCAACATAGCAAAGGCTATATAATACAAGCTCACAGTTAACATCATAATTAACAGTAGAAAGCTGAAACCTTTTATTTTAAGATCGGGAACAATACAAGGATTGTCCATTCTTACCACTTATATTCAACTAGTATTAGAAGTCCTAACCAGGCTGGGCTTGGTGGCTCAGTCTGTAATCCCAACAATTTGGGAGGCTGAGGCAAGTGGATTGTCTGAGTCCACAGGTTCGAGACCAGCCCTGTCAACTTGGCAAAACCTCATCTCTACAATAAATCAAAAAATTAGCTGCATGTGATAGTGCACACCTGTAGTTCTGGCTACTTGGAAAACTGAGGCAGGAGGATTGCTGGAGCCTAGCAAGTTGACACTGGGGTGGCCGTGAATGTGCCACTACACTCCAGCCTGGGTGATAAAGTGAGACTCCAACTCAAAAAAAGAAAGAGCAAAAAAAAAAGAAGTCCTAACCAGAGCAATTAGGCAGAAAAAAAGAACAAAAAAAGCAGCTATACTGGAAAGGAATAGTTAAAACCATCTCTGTTTGCAGATAACATCATCTATTATATAAAAATCCCTAAAGATTCCTCCAAAAAACTGTTTTTTTAAAACTTAAAAACTTCATAACAATGAACTATCTGAAAAATAAACTAAGAAAACAATCCCATTTAACAACAGCATCAATAAAATAAACAATAAACAAAATAAAATAATAAAGTACTTAGAAATAAAATTAACCAAGGAAATGAAATGTCTGTCCACTGAAAACGATAAAACACTGATGAAAGAAAATGAAAAAGAGAGAAATAAATGTAAATATATCCTATGCTCACAGATTGACAGAATTAATGTTATTAAGATGTCCATACAACCAAAGCAATTCCACTTTTGGGTATATACCCAAACGAAATAAAAGTAGTATGTTAAAGAGATATGTGTACTCCCATGTTCGCTGCAGAATTATTCACAATAGCCAAGATATGGAAAAAACCTGTGTCTAGCAAAGGACTAATGGCCAAAGAAAATGTGACACATCCATACACATACATAAATACACATACAGCAGAATATTCAGCCTCTAAAAAGAAGGAATATTGTCCCGTGTGACAAGATGAATGAACCTGGAGGACTTTTGCTTTGTGAAATAAGCCAGACACAGAAAATCAAACACTGCATGATCTCACCTACATGTGAAATCTAAAAAGTTCAACTCTTGGAAGCGGAGTAGAATAGTGGTTACCAAGGCCTGGGAGGGCAAGCGAAATGGCAAAGTGTTGATTAAAGGGTACAAAGTTTCAGATACGCAGTATGACTAAATTCTGGAGACTTAATATACCACATGATGACTACAGTTAACAAAACTGTAATATATACTTGATCTATTGAGAGCAGATCTTAGTTTTTCTCACATTGCCAAAAAAAGTAACTATGTGAGGTGATAGATGTGTTATTTAGCTCGATATTACACGTATATGTATATAAAAACATCACGTTGTACACCTTAAATATATACAATTTTGTCAATTTTACCTTCATGAAGTGGGGGAAGGGGAAACCAGTCACTTCTTACTTAATAATTTGTAAAGTTTGATAGTGTGTGAGTTTTGGGGTAAGTTCTAGATATTAGTTACAATTATGTAAATGGCCCAGCACTTTGAGGGGCTGAGGTGGGAGGTTAGCTTGAGCCCAGCCTAGGCAATGTAGCAAGACTTTGTCTCTACAAAAAAATAAAAAAATTAGCCGGGATGGTGGTTTGCACCTGTAGTCCCAGCTTCTTGGAAGGATGAGGCAGAAGGTTCACCTGAGCCCAGGAGGTTTAGGCTGTGATGATGAACTATGATTGTGCCATTGCACTCCAGCCTGGATGACAGAATAAGACTCCAACTCAAAAAAAAAAAAAAAAAAAGATACGTGAATGAACTATTCAAGAAGAAGAAAATAGAGAAGAAATACAGGGTAAAATATTAGAGTGTATGCTTAGCAAGCAGAAAAGAGAAAGCCAGTCGACTAAGGAGTCAAAATACTTAGGAAGGCAAAAAGTAAACCAAGATAGACCTGTGAAGCAAAAGACAGACAGAAACATCAATAGGGTAAAATACTACAGTGACTCAGGAAAACACAAATGCCACTAAATTTGATGATTAAGAATTTGTGTATAGATTTTTTTACAAAATCATTCATACATTCATTTAATAAGCATTTATTGGCTACACAGAATGTACACTCCTTAAGAGGAGCAGGCTTCTACTTTTCTTTATAAACTCAGCACCTAGCCCAATGGCTGGCAATTAGCAGGTACTTGGAAAATATCTATTGTTTAAGCTCAAGAGCTTTCTATATAACAGACCCTGTCTTAAGTGCTAGAAATCAGAAAATAGTTAAGACATTGTACTTATCCTTAAGAAGTTTACAGCCCAGAGAGAGAGGCAGATTTGCAAACAAATAATTAAAATACAAGATTATGTAATATAAAACATTACGTTATGCCAGAAGTTCAGGGTAGGGAGAATAGAGAGGGACTGCAAATGGGTACAGCATTTCTTTGAGGGTGATGAAAATGTTCTAAAATTGACTGTGATGATGGTGGCACAATTCTATGACTACTAAAAATTATTAAGTAGGTAAATTGCAAAAATAAAAAAAATCAAACAAAAATGCATACAAAGTTCTATGTGAGTGAACAGCTCATCTGAGAAGTCATAAAATATTTCACAAAAGGAACTTAGATAAACAGGATTTTTATAAAGTCAGGGACTATGACGTGTTTGGGGTAATAAAGGGAGGGAAGAAGAAAAAAGGACTATATAGTAACACCTTAGGTTAGGGGTTTCCAATCTTTTGGCTTTCCTGGGCTGAGCACAGTAAAGAAGAATTGTCTTGGGCTACATCTAAATAATACAGTGTAGTTAGTGTCTTTACATAATACTTTTAAAAATATTTTTTATTATGAAGTTTAGAAAAATGAGAATGATATAAAACTAGCGAGAAATTTGACCTTTTTTGGTAAAATTAACCTATCAATGTTTGGATTGATGGAAATGGTCACAATTCTTAGTGAGTTCTCAAGGTGCTCATCAGAAATGTGTGTTTGAATTTTGCTCTTCATGTGCTTCATAATTGAAAACAGCTGCTCACAAATGTATGTGCTGCCAAAAAGTGATGTCATGAATAAGGCAATCTTGATTGCAAACTTCAAAAATGGAACTACATATGGGGTTATGAAGAAAATAAATGTTATAAAACACATGATGATAAAAGATTTTGTGGGGCCACATTACTAGCTGTCCTGGGCCATATGCAGTCTCTGGGTTGGACATACCTGCTTTAGGCAAAAGGAAATAGTTTTTCAAAAGCACAGAACCAAGAAACAGCATGGTAAGTTCCATGTGGCTGTAGTTTAAGGCACACAGGATCTGGTTTCAGTGAAAATGTGGAAATTAAATGGCATGTTACTCTCCCCTTAAACCTTCTTCTTCTGACTAAGAACAAAAATCACTTTTTGCTTTCTTCATAATTATTAGAATTGGCTCTTACTTTGGAGAGTTTTTTTTTTTTAACACAAAAAGTGTTGTTTTTAAATCACTTCAGCCATTACTGCTTATACAATAATCAATAGAGAACAAGGCCATTCTGGAACGCACACAGTATGTAGGTTTACCACCAACTAACTCAAAACTGCCTAAGTAAAGTGCAACTAAGACTCATCCTTGGCCTTCAAGATCTTACCAAAACTATTATGTCTCTGAAGAACAAAGGTCAATTTGTATAGTTTTTATTAAGTGTCATTGCAAATTTGCATTGAGCCATATGATTTTACATATAAGTGAAGCTCATTTGTTTAAATGGTCTCTGAGTATCTATTATGTGCCAAACAGTATGTTAGGCTATGATGATATAGCAAAAAATAAGACCTTGTGGTATGTATCTGTCTGAAGTAGAAGTCAGATATGATAATTACAAGCATGATAAACATTACAAAGAGAAATACAGATGCTATAGAGTGTATGCAACGCTCCTAACAAACTGGATTTTAAAACTTCAGAGAAAATAAGTTAAAAAAAAATCATCAGCATAGCCCCTACAAGGATCTCTCTCTCAACATTTACTCTAATTCTAGGGACCAATTCAGGTCAAATACAAAGACCATCTGGCAATTACTGCAACAGGTACAATTTTCTCAGGACTCCTAAACCCTTGGTTACTTATAATACTTAGGCACTCAGTTAAGTAACGACAGGTCTTAGTAAGACAAGGTCTAAACTAAATGATGGAATTATTACTACCAGGCATTGCTGGGTTCAGAGCACTGTTTGCCTTTATCCTCACTAGGACAGCTTTTCACACCACTTCCCTTACCTTGGTCTAAGAAATACTGAGTCCAGTGGATTAAGACTGCCAATCATGTCACACGTGCCCCTTTAAGCAGAGGCTGACCTCTGCAGAGGCACAAAACAACTGTGGCCACTTTTCTACTTGAAACTTTTGAAAAGATTCATAAATAACAAGGGTCATTTGGCATGTCTGTTCCTAAATGGACATAATTATCTTTTCTTTTTTTAAGGATTAGCAACTGGGGTAGGTTCCGTCAACAGCTGTACAAGTCACTGTTTATTTTTCACCATCTACTGTCCAAGACATTTAATGCTTCAAGTACATGAGATCTCTACCTCAACTCCATGATTTCCTACAGCAGTAGAGAATTTTCCACTACTTTATTTGACACATCACACTGAGACATTGGAAGAGGGAGGGAGTCAAATATGCAGGTGTAGTTTGCCATCTCAATCTCAAAAGCCTTACATTAGCAACACAGCTCATAGGATATTTCAATAAATGTTCAGAATGAATGAACAAATCCTAAGAGTAGACATGTGAGTAGGTCCAACAACAAGGAGGTTCCAAAGCAGTCTTAAACACAAAAAAGGATATGCTCCTAAGGAACATTCCAGCCTTTGTGTCTAGAGCACATGGCTGGTTAGTGAGTGTTCTTCAACAATTATGTGGTTTTCAAAAAGAAAATAAAGAATATAATTTTACTGCATACACTTTATGGTTATAAAGTCATTTAAACGTTAAAAATTAGCATCTGATTTCTTACCTTAACATCTGTAAACTGAGACACAGCAATATCAGGAATGTTCGGATGGAGAGCAGGCAGTTCACAATATAAGTTGGGAAAGCAAACCAAAGATCCCAGAAGAACTTGTGCTTCTACTCTTGGTGCCTATGTATCAGATTTCAAAAAGCTTTAAAATGTATTTGTGTACTAAATTATCAGAACAATTACTTTATTACCCAACTATTATGTTAGTCAGGGAAGTGATGTATAAAACAAAATTCAAAA
>CAUYQG010137260.1:0-51420 GCA_963574415.1 Tarsius wallacei | reverse complement strand
AGATAAGAAATACAAACTGGAAAAAAGAGGGAAGGGAGATGCTCAGCAATTACCCCTCATCTACCAGGAAGGAACTCCGTCAGTAATTTTAATAGGCGACACAGAGATGAACATTCAGAGGTGAGTTTTTCATCATTGGCTTTTTTTCAGGTGTCCACAGATAGACAGAACTTGGCTCCAGGTTGCCGGGGTCCCCTGATACTCCCATGGCATAAGGGGAATGAGCAGCACCTCCAGTAACCCGTAAACAACTCCTCCCTGTTCCTTTCATGAAGCTTAAGCCTAAAGCTAACACGTGTCCTTGAGAAGGGACTCACTGTGACCTCATAAATGGACAGACTGGAGACTGAAGAGAAAAACGATCAAAATGCTGCTGCTAATTTCCAAATACACCACCGAACCCCGGGGTGCAGCTTCACGATCCCAACCGACGGTACCCATGGCCGATCCTCGGGGGGTCCTCGACCCAGAACGGGCCGCTCCCGGGAGCCTCTGGACGGTGGTAGGAAGGGACAAAAAACTCCGGCGTTATGCATATTTCAGCCAAGTTTCCAGCAGGATTTAGTCTCAACTTTTTCTTGTCGGACTAGTGTTTTCTGGGCCCGGCGTCTGCCCTTCCTCCGGTGGGCCCCGCTGGGACCGGCCTCCGCCGCCGCCCCCGCCCGCTCTGGCCCCGGCAGTCGGTGCTTTTATTGGGTTCCGCGCCGCCGCTAGGACGGCCTCAGAGCGCGGACCCCCGACCCCTCGCACCTTCGCAGTCGCCCGGTCGCAGCGCCCGGCTGCCCGGCAGCACGCTCAGAGCCAGCGCTACCGCCAGCCCGTGCGTGGCCCACATCCTCTTCCTCCCCGCTGCCGCCGCCGACCGACTGAACCGCACCCGCCTCGCGCACCGCCTCCAGGTCCCGGCCGCGCGCCGTAGCTTCCCATTGGCGGGCGGCCCCCACGCCCTTCCCCACGCCGCGTCCCCATTGGTCCAAGCGCCCAGTAGCCCAGACGTGCGGCTACACGCTGCCCTTCCCCATTGGCTGGTGGCGTCTCAGGCCTAGACAGTTGTCGGCCGCTGATTGAACCCCGGCAGGCCGCAGGAAGCGGCTGCGGCCGCTACGGAAACGGTGCAGGCGGTCATTTTGGTTAAGGGCAGCCGCCTAGGCTGAGGTTGGGCGTCGCCAGCTGAAGTGGGGTTCGACCACCGCCTTGCATCTGCTGACTTGTCCCTCGTACCCCTTGCCCTGGGCTCCACGCCCGCCCGGAAAACCCTGCGGACTCCTCGCCTAGGACCCCGACTCGTGGCGCAGGTCAGGAGTTCTGGGATCAGCCGAGCCCCAGCAGGGTAGGTAAGGGAGGGCGGGCAGCTGCAGGCAAGGCTCAAAAAGAGACAGGGATCAGAAGAGACAAGGCTCAGAAGAGGTGTCTTTCCTTTTTTCAAGCAATTACGTGAACGGGGGACCCACTTTTGGGAGTGTCTGCTGAGGCTTCAGCGCCCACGTGCTTGCCCCCTGGTTGACCGGAGCCTGCCTTGTATTGGCTGACAGCAGACCTACGTCTGGACGGATCTCCGGCTGCGGGATTTCCCGGAGAAAAGGCTCAAAGCCGGGCTGCCCCACTAGAGCGTCCGAGGTCTGAGCTATGGCCGAGGCTTTGGGATCGCCTCCGAGTGGCGAGGTCATGGGGGCTTGGGAGGTTTTGCCACTCCTGGAAGAGCTTGTTTCCTCGCGAGCTCTGGAAGCGTGGCCGAGGTGGTTGGCCCACCCCTCCTGCTTCCCAGCTGCCGGGCGTGCTCTTGAGTGGGGTCCTGCGGGTCAGCAAGCACTGGAGGTGCATGGGCTGACCTTTCAAGTGCTGGTGTGGTTGCCTGCCTTTGAAGGTAGGACGCACTAGGGTTGTTGACTCTGCTCAGTGAGGAAAGGACTTGTATGGAGCTAAAAGGGCTTGGAGCCCGGCGACAAGGATTGGAGGGGGCACACCAGCTGCTCCCATTCAGTGAATTCAGTGGATCAGTAGCAGGTATTCATCTTTAATTCACATCACAGCAGTCAAGGGAGTGGGGAAAAGGGGGAAAAATCAAGTGGCAGATATTTACATCTAAAATTCACATTACTTACTTGTTGGATTTCAAACATGCTACCACAATATATACAGTAAAATACCTCTTGGGACATTAGTACAAATTTTTTTTTCTTTTTAACTTTGCTTTTCTGGTACAGGTTAAGATCATTTTTAAATCACTTTTTCTTTAAACATGAATACACAAAAAGAAATGGTTAGAAGTTGTCTTGTTTTAAATAAGCACAGAATGCCATAGGTTAAAAACACATTTATAGGGCTGAATACCAATTGGACATCACACTTTATACATTTTTTGCTCAAATTCCTGTACAAATACACAGCATTCAAATAGGTATTTACAAATAAGCTTGAAAGAATGAAAATCAGTATTTTACAATCTTTTCAAAGGGTTCTCATCTCTGGCCTCCCACTTCCCTCAGACTGACTGATTCTCCACTGAAAAGGATTCAGAATGTGTCCTTTCATTGAGTTAGGGAAAATGGAGAGGGAAACAGTTTCACCTTACATAAAGCAGGCTAAACAAACCCACACTCCTCTCCCTACTTCTGTGCCATCAAGTGGAAAAGGTAGTTGTTCTTACTTGATGACTACTTTGTCCAGGGATTCAGGTTCAGAATTGCCTTGAAATCTAAAATGCCCTCCTACCTAAGAATCAAACTTAAAGCTAGTCCAACCCTGTAACACCTGTGAACACCAGAAGGTCCAGAGACTGAAGCTTGCAAGTGAATCTAGGTTCAGAAGTCGGCCAGCCCTTCAAAGTGGGGGAAATGCCACAACTGACCCACATTCACAGCAGCCATCTGCCCCTGTCTGCTTGGAATGATCCTGGTGGCATCAGAAAGGACTCATACTGGTGATAAACAACCAGAAACCCTGAAGGTAATTTAGCCCTCCACCTTTCCCAATACATCAATTTACTAGCATTTCTGTTAAACAAGCTGGCGTTTGTTTATAAGAGAAAAAGACCCTGACCGTGGCCTTTTCTGTTTGGAAAAAGGGGTTATGGAGAAGGGATGGAGAGCTAGGGCCCAGGGCCTGGCCATAGAGGACAGTCAGACCAGCAGGAGACAAACTGGGGGCAACATGCCTGCTCAACAAGAAGGCAGCCTTGTGACCATCACTAACGTGAACTCAAGCAAATAAAATAAAAAATACTTTGAAGACAGTTTTTTTAAAGTAATTTAGAAGCACCTGATAAAATACTACTATACCTACCCCATTCTATCCCCTCAAATAATAAACAGGAAAACCAGTGCCCTGGCCTGAAAGAGTTTCCTATAAAGATACCACTGCATTCTGCCCAACAGACTGGAGAGGCTGGAGAAATTGCCTTCCTGCTGGCCCTGAACCCTGAGAGGTGGTCCCCACAGGCCTTGGAGCGGAGGAGCTGTATTTGGCCAGTTGGGAGATGACAATTCTACCAGCATGGCTATCTGCTTCCAAAAGGAAAAGCTCCTTCCCACCCTCTTTACCCAGTAGCTTGCTAAACCTGACCACATCCTCAGGGCCCGGGAAGCCTGGGTGGGCAGCCAACTCCATGGCTCAGAGGTAGTGCTGAAAATCCCTGATTCAGGAGCTGATGGCAGACGTTCTGAATGCTTCTGAAAGCTTAGAGGATTTCCGGCCCCTGCCACACCCCAGCTTCACTCTTCACCACATGGCTCTCCCAGGAGGAAGGTGGCTAGGGTAGCCCCTTGGGCTCTACACCTTCACACAAGCCCGGGAGGGTGGGAGATAACCCTTGCAGATACATTTGCCAAGGGACTTTTGTGGGGCATGAGGTGTATCACTAGTGGAAGGGAACAAACAGTTAGAAATAAAAGTGATGGAGAGAAGATGGAGTAGGAGATGGCTGGCCCATAGAAGTCTGGCAGTGTGCCCTGGGCATGCAGTTAGGCCAGTCACATGCCTAAGCCATCAGGTTGGCCCGGCCAGCCCCTCAGTTGCACACTCCTAGACAGACGAGTGGACAGACATTTGTGCAAAACGGCTTGTAGCTCCTTTATCCACCTGTGACACATAGTCCATGTGGTCCTTGCAATCCCTGAATGCAACCATGAACTTTTCTGTCCATATAGCAAAGGAAGAGGTCCCTAGTGCAATTTCCATTCTGTGCATCTCTACCCTGGAGGGAGGGCCTGGGCTTCTGCTCCTGAGCCCTGCAATGCGGCAAAGCGTTCTGTCTGTGCAATTTCTCCACATAGTTCCATATGGTCTGGAACTGGAGGAGGAAGAAAGCATCTACTGCATAAAGAAAGGAAAACCCATAGAAATGGAAATGTAAAAAAATGAAATAAAAAGGGAAGCCACAACCCTTCATGCTGCTGTGGCCTCTGTACATGGCAACACATGAGTTCACGGCAGTAGAATGGAGACTTGGGGTGGTTCTCTCCTGAGTGCCAAGCCTCTCTGGCTCCCTGGGGGGGTGGGGGTGGGGGTGGTGGGGAGGGGGTTTGCTTTTCAGACCTGGAGTGGTTGGGCAAGCTGCTTGCTGAGGGTGACATCCCAGCCACCTCTCTGCTTCTCATTGTTCCCCTCGGCCGTGCTCCCAGGCCATGCGGGCCTGCTCATCCTTGGTGCTCCCGGGAGGCAGTGAGGCCTTGCGGTGCAGGCCTCGAGGCCTCTCAGTCTCTTCACGCAGCAGAACCCCCTCATCATGCTCCAGAGCTGGCAGGCGGGGATGGTAGGGCTTGGGTGGCAGCGCAGGCGGGTCCATGGGGTCTTGAGGGATGACACATCCCGGGGCTGAGTGGCTTCTGCATGGTTGGGCCTTGATGGAGTCCAGGACGGCGGACTCAGAGAGGCTGTAGTGGACAGGGAGGTAGGGCGGCTCAAGATCTTCATCAGCATTCCAGGCCTGGCTTGGCATGGAGTCCATGGTGTCTGTGCGAGGTGGAGCCTCTGAGGAGTGCCCAAAGTTACTCTCACTCAAGGAGGACACGCCACTGCTGGCACTGCCCGACAACGTAGAGTTGCTGCCATCCAGGCCTGACTGGGGGCTTGTGGGGGATGCGGGGATAGGGTGGAGGGGAGACTGCAAAGGAAAAGGTCGGCATGTTAGACTCCTCTCTAGACAGGCTGACTGGCCTGGCACAGGAAAACTAAGAGCCTGCCTATGAATTAACTTTAATGCTTATCAACAGCATGTTTCTTGTTTCTTGATTAGCAAATTCCCAGCTCCTCTTCCCACCCTCAAGCAAGCTAGTGGAACTCGAGAATCATCTGCCTTTCTGTGGCCAAAAGATGGCTCTGTCCTGGACATTGTGTTCCCTGGAGCTAGGTCCCAGGCTCCTGTCTGTGGCTCTGAGGTATAGACCGAAGGGCTGGGTCGTCAGGCCAGTGGAGAGGAGAAAGAACCCTGATGAACTGCGGACCAGAGGAATGTATTCTGCTGTGGAAATCTGACAGACTCAGTCTTTTCCAGTTTGCAGAAAGATTATTAGATAGGATTTAAGTTTTACTCTCATGAGTTTTTCCTAAAGTTTTGGTGCCTGATGCTTACTTTTACTGAATTCTAGTTTAAAACGTTCTGATCCATCACAGGAATGTTTGTTTAGGTTAACTAGTGAACTCTGATGTGTTGACAGCCCATGGTGTTGGCAGAGAGACCCCAGGTCTTGCAGTGCTCACTGCCCACACTCTTGGTACTGTGTGTTGCTTTCTCCAGGACCCTCTGATCTCCCTGCCCCATCGCATGTGCTGCAGGATCCAAGTGTGCACCTGCAGCTCAGGTGTGGCTCTGGATACCCCCAGCTTCTGCCAGGCTAGGGAGAGAGAAGAGGAGGGCTTAGGTTCCTCTTGTAGACCCCAAAGGTGATTCTAGAACAGATCAAATGATTCATCTCACAGCCTGGTGGGGCTGCTGCTTCAGTACGTTACCTTGCGCAGGGTCCGGGCAGGGAGGGCCGGGGGGGTATCACCCAGAGGGTGGTGGAAGGCGTCAAAGTGTAGGGAATAATGACCTGTAAAGGGAACAGAACCACAGCCTCAGCTGGGGGCCCTGCTCAGGCTACATGCTAGCACCATCTTGCTGGCCACTGGGCAGGTGTGGGAAGAGTCTCCTGGGGATCCCTCAGCATTGAGAGCTATAGAAAAACCTCTTTATGTGGCCTTCTCCAAAACACAGGCTTCTGGGGTAAAAGAAACCCACTTCAACAGGAGGTCAGGAAAGTTGAGTGCTTCAGAGCTCGTAGAACACAGGCTGCAGGCAGCGGCAACTGCAGCCCACTGCTAGGCAACGACAGGCTGGTGAGCAGTGTGCCTGGCACAATCAGTTCTGTTGTCTTCAGCCTCCTTGGTTGGGATGGCCTTCCTGAGCTAACCTGCTATACTTAGAAACTTCACGACCCCAAAGCCCAGCAGGATCCTTCCTGTGGTTGGGATGTTTTTTCCTTGGCTGAGTTGGCCCAAAGAATAGCCCATCTTCTCAGCCTGGATGGCTGTTGCCCTGGCCCTTGAGCAGAGTCTGAGACAAGGGATTATTTGGGAACCCGCTGGAGGTCTTCTTACCATGCAGCAGGCTTCGGGGAGGCACTGGGGGGCCCAGGATGTGCCCCATATGGGCAGACAGGAAGGGCTGGGCCTCTCGGGCTCCACTATCCAGGCTCCAGCTGCTGGGGGTTGCTGGCGCCGCTGAAGGGTGGAAACAGATGGCATGAAGGGAGGTTACTTCTTGAGCCACCCTCTGGGAGAAGCCCATCCTACAGCCTGTGGCTTCTCCAGGTATGTACTACGTATCCAGCACACTTGGAAGGGACATGCTAGTCCCTGGAGCTAGAAACACTTGCCAAGCAAGGCACTGAGGCCCACAGGGGAGAGTGGCCAGGAATTGAAGCTCCTTAAGAGAATGGCAGCAGAGTAAGCTGATGTCTAAAGAGTACTCAGCATAAAACAGCTGAGAGAAAGTGCAGCAAGGAATGACCATCTTCAGCCTCTGAGATTTGCTGGGAGGAGAAGACAGAAGAGGACAAGAGTATAGAACAGGCTGATGAAGCCGAAAGAATACTGAAAGAACAGGGCCATAGAGCTCCTTGCCAAAGTTGAGTAAGGGCTCTTCTACTGCCCAGGCTCAAGGGGAAAAACGGAGTAAGGACAGGTGATCAGTGTACGAGTTGGAAGAGAGTATAAAACCTAGGAATTGCAGCCCAGGTCCAGCTGGAACCACTGTTTCCTGAGGGGGCTGGAGGTGGGGGGTGGGGGCTGTGGAGCCCATAGGTGCTTTGGGGCATCTAGAGAAGCCCAGTTTCTGGCACCTACATGCCATGGATGCAGGGTACAGTGGGCCCAGGGCAAAGGGAAGCACAGAGTGCCCTTCTGTGCTAAAGAAGGAGTCCAGTGCCAGAATACTGGGCCCTCAGCCACAGTTAGGATGACAGACTTTGCTGGAGGGAAGGGAAGAAAAGAGAAGCGATGGCCAGACTTTAGGGTCTGAGGGTACCACTCTGCAGGAGCAACAGGGGATATGTGAATCTTGTTGGCCAACTCCTAGAGAACAAATGCCAGCCAAAAGAACTGTGCCCTTTCTCTGGTGGAGCCAGGCAAGTCCAATCTCCCTTTTGGACTATTAGCAGCAGGGAAGTAGCTCACAATCCAGATGCTGTCAACGGCTTTGTTCCAAGGCAGTGGTAGCTATATTGAGCCTGAAGTAGATGGGGTCTGGGTTCTTCCTGGTCCTGGCACTGAGTGGGGAGTTCAAGGGCCTGATGGGAGCTGATGGGAGCTGGCTTTGAGGAGGATGTGGCCAAGAGGGGTTGGGCCCCGTGGCAGTCCAAGGATCAAGTGGTGACATCCATCCTCTTCTTCCTCATTTCTCAGTAACAATGATTGCAGCAGAACACAGGGTAAAACACCACTATTTAAACAGCCGTAGTTCTAAGGAGGACTGCTCAGTCTCATGGTGCGGTTGATGGCTGATGGCAGGAAGGAGGGGCGCGGCAGTGACTGAGCTGCGGGCAGGCACTCAGCCGTCACCCGAAGGGAGGAAAGGATTCTGAATCTGATGAGCATCAGATGGATTCCACCAGATGGCCTCCTCAGAGAGCCTGAGCCATCCAAAAACAGGACCATCCTTGCCTACAACTCTCCAGGATGCAGCATTAGCTTTTTGGTCCTCAGCACTGAGGCCCTCTCCCCAAAAAGAAAAGCACCTTTTCCATAAAAAGCCACCAAATATCAGGGAAGAAGAAGTTTGGAAATGGGTCTGGGAAGCCTCTCCACAGGAGTTCCAACAGCCCAGGATCTAGAGGCACACCTAGCCCCTGGAAGGATTGTGGGGCTGCAAAAGTTCACCCATAAGGGTCCAGAGGGCATGAAGGCTATGGGAGAAGAAAGCTGGCAAGGCTGTAATGGTTTACAAAAGGATGTCTGCTTGAGCAACTCCACGTGAACCAGAAGCTGTCAAGCTCTCCCTGTAGCCTGATGCCTGAGCAGTGAGGCCAGTAGACCTTTGCTATGCAGCACAAGTGCATTAGGGCTAGTGGAATGACTTATTAGAAGAGGGGTGATCCCCACAGTGTCCTATCACCTTCCTCTCAGTGCTAACAGCTGTCCAGCACTGACCTGAGTGACCTATGGTCTTGAGGGCAGGCTTGCCTGATCTGGGAGTCACTGCTTGGCAAAGAGAAATACCTGCAAGTGAGAAGTGGAGTCCTCATGGGACTGAGAACCCTGACAAGAGAATGATGACAAGTGTGTACAGGTCCTGCCCTGGAGGTTCCAGGTGGAGATTTAGGGAGTTTTCACTCTGGCCTATGGGTTGTCACTGGGCAAATGTCTAATTCACTGCCCACTAAGTGCTGGTCTTGTGTAGACGTGTGTGCTCTGGGCTCAGCCTCTGTGTGGAAAAAACCCTCCTTCTCTCCCACACTTGGGGTGGGCATGTCCAGCTCCTTGATATGGCCTGCCCTGAGACCTGAAGCTCTTCCATGTCTGGTTGGTGTAGGGTCCTGGTCTAGCCGCCAGCACCCATTTGAGTTCTGAGCCTGCCTGTGCTCTTGGCTAGTTCTAAGATTGCTCTACATCCCAGGTGAAGAAAAGTCACTGTGGATTCTGTCCCTCCAGGCCAAAAGGATACTCTGTTTGGGGTCATAGGTGCAAGGGTCCAAGAAGCCGCATGTTTTCGGGATGTGCAGCCTTGAGGTTAGGAAGGCATCTTCAGCCAGAATCTCCAAGCCCTTTGTGGCTAAGCACCTGGTGCCAATGCCCACCAATGTTTGGTCTCCTTAAAGAGGACACAGAGGTATGTCCTCCATGATGAGCAAGGGGACAGCAGACAACATTTGGTGAGAAGGTACAATGACAACATGATGACAGCTTTGGAGGAACATGTTCTCATGAAATAGGGGATGGCAGGCTATATTAGTGGGAACTAAGTGTATCCTAAACTCCAACAGCTGGAGGAGAGGGGATAAGAACCTATGGGGAGAGGGGCTGATATGGGCCCTGGTTCTGGGTGACAGGAAGGTTCAACTTTCCCTATTTAGGTATGGCTCTGTGTTAAAATTAACCCAGGTGTCCGTGTCTGGGGCTTCAGGCCAGGGTTACAGGGGCCTGAGTCTGGTTCTTCAATCAGCTTGCAGGAGCAGAGCACAGGGTTAAATACAGTTCTAGGAAGGTTGCTCCGTCTTGTGGTATGGTTGATGATCTTGCAATGTAGAAGACAGATTCACAGCAGCTGCTGGCCAAAGTGGCTATAGGAGGACTAGCCTCCTTTCAGGCACCCAGAGCTTCATCTGGAGAAGTCTATCTTTGGAAAATAGGAGTGTCCCTTCCCATTCCTTAGAGCTTGTTTGAACCCAGGCCTGTTCTGAGCTTCAAGGAGAGGTCCCGGAGGGCCAAAGTTGAGAGAGACTAAAGAGGCCACAGGGCCTGCTGAATTCTGGGCCTTGTTGGAAGGAGCCTAGGGAAGTGGTTGCCCACAGTTTGCACACAGCAGCCCATGTTTCCATAAAGCTGGGTTCAGGGCAGGTGGCAGCTGGGGCCCCTCTGAGGGTAGGGCCCGGGGAAGGAGAGATATAAGATTCAAACTTTGGCATCAGGCCAGACATGGGCACAAACTGAGCACAAGAACTGGTCAGAACTCTAGACAGACAGACAGACAGACAGACAGACAGACAGACAGACAGACCTGGATGCTGGAGTGTGGCTCAGCCCTGGTCAACTGGTGCTCAGGGATAAGAGTTAAACACTCAGGATGGGGACAGACACGGAGGAAGGCCACCTGAAGATGGGGAACAATACCTTTTTCAGCCACAGACAGATTGGGGTCACTGCAGGGTTTGCAGGCTCCAACCACTTGCTGGAACAGGGCCCGCTGGAAATTTGGTGGCTGAAGGAAGGAGAAAAACATCACACGGTGAAAATAAACCGTTACATCTTAGGAGGCAGTGTTGTAGGCCACAGGAGCCAGGACACTCCAAGATCAGACAGGGAAATCAAAGCATTGGTATGGATCCCACTTGAGATGTGCTGAAAACTCCATGCCAGCCATAAGAAAAACTGTCCAGGGTGTCTGACTCTGATTGCTTCCATGTCCAACATTTGAGGCACCATCCTCCAATGTCTAGCTGGGACCCAAGCTGTGTTGTGCAGGGCCCAGGTACCTGGGAGCATCTAACTGTATCTTTTAGTCTGGCCAGGGAGACCCACTGGCTGAAAGGATTTAGAAACACGCCCTTTTCCCCCCTGACAGGTTTACCCTCCTGGAGAGGCCCTGCACAGGCCCATGTTAGCACTGAGGGTAGAGGAAAGGACAGCACCCAAGCCTAGAGTCAGACAGGACCTGCTGTTTTGATGGGCAGTTGCCAAGTCAGCCTGCCCCCTCTGCCTGGCAGGGCTGATTAGGCACAGAGAGGTACCACTGAGACACTATTGGCACTCTGAGGCTAGGTAATGGTCACTTGGTGGTGACTTTTATGGACTCCGATAGAGGGGCAAGGGTAGACTGCACAGGAGAGGGAGTTAATCCTTGCAGTTCTTGGTCAAGGCCCCCAGCAGAGCATGTGGAGAGCTGTGCAAATGGTGTGGAGGGCAGCCCCAGCAGGTAGTGAGGGGCTTCAGGTGGATGGATAAAAGAAGCAGCATCTGCCCCGGTACAGACATCCTTCCCTCTTGCAGGGAGGAAGAATATCCTCCAGTCCCATGTCCACCAATGCCTTCTCAGGACAGGCTTCAGATAACTAGTTTCCTCTGCCAGGCTGTTTAGGGATGAGCAGTCCAGGAGTCTGGCCAAGACAGATTGCCACACAGGCACTGCTGGTTCCACCCTTGCCACCATTCTACTCATACCCACAACTGCCTGGATTGCTGCTCCTCAGGTTCACCATATTCCCCATGCAGGAGCCCAGCAGCCTTCAGAGGGATCTTACAGCAGAATGAGAGAAGCACGCAGGAGAATGCAGAAGGCCTGGCAAATGCCAGGAGGGACACACAGGCTGACACTTGCAGCAGAGGCAGTCAGTAGGGTGAGTCTACTACCTGTCCGTTCTCCAGGATGGCTGCTGGATACATGGCACTGCTTGGGCGGTCCCGGTGTGTGGGCAGCAGCAACATCATTTCCCGGGCATGGCGGTACTTATCTGGCAGAGAGGGAGAGCCTGTAACCAAGTGAGAACAATCAAGCACAGATGACAAGCCACAGATGGAGGGTCCAGCAGTCAAGCGTCCTCAGGACTGAGGAGCCAGGGTAGATGTCCCTTGCAGTTGGGGTGAGGATGAGCTCAGCAAGCACAGGAGGGATGAAGCAGAACCTGGTGGGCAGAACCTGGTGTCCCAGCCAAGGCAGACCCTGCAGGCTGGGGCAATGTAGACCCACTGACAGAGCCTCTCGCCATGCCCAGAGGCAAAGGGTGAAGAGAGTTGAGAACTGGAACAGGGTGCCTACCGGCCCCCTCACTCTCAAGGGATGGGTTGGCCTGTATGCTGGGCTCTCTTGAGGGGCCCAAGCATGGGAACAGGCCAGCTTGCAATGGAGCCATCACACAGAGACAGAGACGCTCAGATAACATAGTCGCACAGTTATTACTGGACATACCATGTCTCTACACACTTACCTTCTGATACCTCTGGCCCTATTCTCAGCTGGCTCCCTCTACCATCTGTTTCCAGAGGCTCTTCCCAGATCCTAGGCCCCCAGTACCTGACCTCTGCCTTCCTGCCTGTCCTACTGCAACACTAGAGGCAGACTAGCTGCAGGCCAGGGCCCTGCACACAAGTGACTCTCCACGGTTTCTCCCTGTGAAACTTGCCCTTCAGTGAACTCAGGGGTCGTGGAACTAAACTGGAAGTTGTGGGTCTTTAGGCCAGGCTCTTTAGTTGATTTGGTTCATGTTCTCTTATGAGGCCTCTGCAGTGATTTCCTCTGGCCTGAGGGGCTGTTATGGAGGCCAGACCATGCCAGGGGACTCAGTCACCATGGATTCAGGCCCTACCTATAAGTCCAGAAAGTTGTCAACCTGTAGTTGAGAAGACCTTCCAGTAGCAGTAGAACAACATGCTGGCTTTTCTGGGGAGTGGGTAATTTGGAAGGCCCTCCACATGTGTACTGCTCATTGTGCCAGATACAAGAATATCCATGGGAAATCACTGGGGGCACCAGACCTCTTACAGGGAAGTCACAGTCACCTGGAACCCAATGCTTCTGGCTGGCTCAAGTTCACTCTCCTTAGTGAACCTGGGTGGTTGAGACCAGTCCATGGGCTCCAATTGCGGGGTGAATCTGCAGCTCCTAGAGACTCTGTCACTGAAATTCAGGGTCTCTGGAGCTTTCCTTTGAGTGTACAGGGCAAGCACTGTCAGGATACAGCTAAGAAAAATAAAGGTCTTTAGCCAGCATGCCCAGGAGTCGCTGAGAAATTCTTCTTGTGGTCATTTTAGTCTAAGAAAGCTAAAATACTTTAATGAAGTCAATGTAATAAATGCCACTAATGTAACTACTTTCACAGTTGTTTTTTATACAGCTTCTTTCAGTTGGCCTGATCCTGTTTATAGAATCTCAGAGCTGCCTTTAAGACCCGGTCTTTAAAAACATCCTTCACTGACAAGGGAATGATTTAAAAAGTATGATTAAAAAAAAAAAAACTGAACCTGGATTGCTACCATTCTGTGATTTCTCTCTGTTTTTTTTTGGGGGGGAGGGATTGGAAAATAAAGTTTATTTAGAAAATAGATTAGAGAGAGAAAAAAGGGGAATCCATCGCCCCCAGATTGAAGAGGGGGCCAGAACTTACAGAGAAGCATGGCCTCTTTTTTTTGAGTTAGGGTATTACTCTGTCACCCAGCCTGGTGTGCAGTGGCATGATCATGGCTCACCACAGCCTCAAATTCCTGGGCTCAAGTGATCCTCCTGCCTCAGCCTCCCAAGTAGCTGAGACTATAGGTATGTGCCCCCCTGCCTGGCTAACTTTAAAGTTTTTTTGTAGAGATGAGGTCTTGCTGTGTTGCCCAGGCTGGACTTGAACTCCTAGGCTCAAGTAATCCTCCTGCCTCATTCTCCCAAAGTGCTGGGATTATAGGCATGAGCCTCTGTGCCTGGCCAATTTTATTGGTTTCTGTTTTCTTTTAGAACTTGTGCTGTTAGGCAACCTCAAGAAGATGGCTATGTAAAAAGAAAAGAAAAACGCTCCCAATCTCACTGATTTATATGGTACCTTCCCAGCAAGAAACTCAGAATATTCCCTAAACCCTGTAGGCCACAGCTCTGGACAGGGCTACCCTCTATTTAGTATCCACCAAAAGAAACAGCACCTTTACACATACTTAGTTACATCAAACTCATATCTAAGCTCATTCCACACCAGGCATATGGTTGGATACTGGTATTCTATCTTGCTTAGGCTGTCCACGGTCCCTTATCTCACAGAGCTCACAGCCTCGTTCACAAAGAAAACCCCACATCCACATATTCAATATCTTAACCCATGTTAGGGGGCTAGGATGGAGGGACAGCAGCCTGAAGGCTGCAGTCAGGACCAAAGGGCTCTGCTGGTGGTTTGGATTCATGTATGGTGGTGTCTCTGGTGCTATAAGGGGTGTTTTGTGCTACCACTAAATATCCTGACTGTACCACCGCACTGTCCTCACACTGCCCTCTGCCCTCAGCCACCAATCCCATGGTAGAGGAGGGTAATGGTTACTTTTCATGGAAACGTTTAATTACCACAAGGGGTTCTATGTTCATGGGACTTTTGAATGACTTGAGTTGTAGTATGTAAACCCCTGTGTGACTATTCAAGGAGGATCATTCAAAATCCCTTTTTCCTAGCCTCAGTTAGCCTTTTGACCGCCAGGGGGTGCTGCCTACCTGAGTTTAGAGTGCTTTGCAGGCCATTTATCTCGTTATCTCGGAGGCGTCCAAAGCAACAGGAAATCACAACAGTCAATAGGTATGACAAGAAATGCCACTGGTCTCACGAGCACTCCTGGGAGTGGGGCCAGTAACTCCAACGCAAAGGACTCCCCTCTAGATCACCTTCTTCATGAAAGCTTTACCTTCACTGGTTACACCAGACACAAACCTAAGAGTAGACGGTTCCCTCCCTTCTTTGCTCTCTGCCAAGGCTTTTCCCAGTTGAGCACAGCATCTTTCTACTATGTCAGACTGCCCCTGTTATCTCCATCACTCCTACGGAGGCCTCATAGGTTTGTGTGCTTTGGAGAGATTCTTTCCTTAGTGACATTCCATGTCATAAGTTTGTGCTACTTTTGTCTTCATAATAGAAGAACAAAGAGACCTCTTCCTCTGAAGTCTGGAACAAGAGCCAGTGACTGACTGGCAAACTCAGACCACTGTCACTATCCTGCATAGGCAGCCCTAGAAAAGCAAGAGTTCTTATTTATCACAGCTAAATTTTATTCCACTGCAAATGTTTCTGTCTACAAGGCCAGAATCAACTTTTACTGCAGGAACTAGGATTAGCATGTGAAGAAGATGCTGGCTCTCAGAGAACAATATTCAGCTGAATAATAAATCAAGCAATAATTGACAAAGTAAATAGGTTTTTACAGAGCCATCTCTTTTGATTAAACCTTTCCCAACGGAAGAAATTTTTTTTGGTTATTATTGTTTTAGAATAATATTTTCCAGGGTTAATTTTAGCCTTCAGATTTACTTTTTATACCTTTTCATCCTGCTTGATTCCCAAAGACAAAAGACTCACTTTTGCTTTGACTTTGACCTTCATTCTACCAAACATTTCAGTGGAAAAAACTGAGCTTTCTTCTCGGCCATCTTACTGCGGTAGAGATGCAATGGCTGGCTACCTGGTGGCAGCATAGCAGCAACCACTGCTCAGAGCAGGGTCTAAACCATGCCAGAGAGAGAGGTCTGGGGGGAGGAACCCTTGAGTTCTTAGTGGAAAAAGCACAAATGAACATCCTCTAAGACACAGGGCTGCTCTCAAAGACACAGCCACATATGAGAGGAGGAAGAGTGGAGTTTACGGAGCCCTCTTTTCTCCCTTCTGCAAGCAGCACCCTGCCATCCTTACCTCGGGCACTGGAAGGGGCAGAGGTAATCATCTGGGATGGTGCTGAGTGAGTGGAACTCAGGCTGGAGGAAGAAGGGCTTGCCTGGGACGAGGATAGAACAGAGACGTTGGTGACTGAGCCCTGGTACCTGGGGTTGGGATACGCAAGCTGCAAAGGGAGAAAAATCAGCAGGATAGAAGTCTGAATGGCCAGGACTGTAGAGCTGGCACAGAGTTGGCTTTTTCATGCCCTGAGGTGCTCAGACCCAATGCCCAATGCTGTATCATGAACCCTGATGGAGTCCAGACTAATGGCTAGCACTAGGAGCCACCCATACCCCCCACATGTAACAGGGCTGTTAGGCTAGCCCTACCAAGGTGCCCATGGAGGAAGCAGGAGTAAGCCAGCAAGAATGCCAGGCAAGAGGGAAATCTGGCAGAAAGGACTTGCCATGGGATCTCTGAAAACAGCCAGGACTGAAGCTGGATTTCCTTCTTGCAAAATAAGGCCTGAGAACTGAGACTTAGGGTGGTAGGTGGAGGGGAGGCACTTTCTCGCTCTGGTGAGGGGTGTTCTGAATTCTGGAACTAGAGAACGAGGCATGGCTGCCAGTCTTCAGACCAGACCCTCCAACAGAAAGGTGAGTTCTCTAGGCATGGAGAATTCTGAATATTCTCAGTTGACCCCATTGTCCCTGGACAGCTCTGGTACCTGCATGTGGTGGTACAGGTCCTCAGGAGCCTCGCCCATGGAGCTGTCGCCCAGCATCACCATGTTTCCTGCTTCACTAGACGCATGTGAGGAGAGAGAGGATGATGAATGGCGGCCTGTACCCATCAAGTTCATGGGGCTGTGAGCAAGAGTGGGAAATAGGAATCAGGCTCATGGCTGAGAAACCATCTGGGTGGTAGGGGGACAGTAAAGGGGAATGTGTGAAACAGACACCCCTAGTCTCAGCCACCACAAGTCTGCAGGGCTCCATAGCCAATGCTCAAACCAATTTGAGGCCTGGAACAGTCCTGAGTCTCACCCTGTTAACTCAGGAGCCCCTGGTCTGGGAGGGCCTACGGTGGGCTGGCCTATCTCTACCTAGAGATGGCTTATAGCCACTCAGTCTGATGACATTAACAGTTTCTCAGAAGTAAAAGAGGGATATGCTGAATCAGGTCAATGATCTCAGGTCCCCCTTTCTATGGGGAGTAGTCTGAGCCAGTACCCATCCCTGTCCACACCATGATGGGATCTGCTCCTAGGTCAGAGATGTCTTCCTGGTATGGGGAAGCTATCAAAATAGCTGCTGGTGAGCTATCTGGGATTCCTTCCACAACCGTGACCACAGGATGGCTAATAGCCCTCTTCTAGCAACACCAGGAAGACATTCATTCATTTGTTCCTTCTCTTTTACTGAGTGCCCACTCTGTGCTGAGTTGCTGCTCATGCTGGTTTCCTCCCTCAGCCTGGCTTTCCTGCCATAGAGGCTTTGAGTATTCTCAGCTGAGCCCAGGCAAACCAGGACTCCTGAGTTCAGAGCAGCCACACCTTGATGTCCACATCACCGTGGTGTTTCTTCCTTAAAACCATTTGGTGATCCTCATTCCCCTTGGGATCAAGTCCAAAGGCCTGCATGAACAAGGCCCATTCAGAGCTGGTCCTGGCTCCCTCCCATGCCCTGGCTCTACTCATAGTGCTAACGCAGCTGGCCTGTTTACATCTTGAGGCTTCTGCGTGTGTCAGTCACTTTGCCCGGATCTTGCTCCATCACCCTCCTAACCCCAACTCTTTTCTGCCCAGCAAACTTCTACTTATCCGTCAAGACTTACCCCAATGCCCCCTCCTCCGTGTTCCCACAATTCCATGTCTACACTTCTATCACTGAGGATGGTGACTGACTAGATGCAGGGTGTGGGTCCTGTTGTAGGAGCCATGTAAGTGTTTACTGTGCGTGGGTAAGAGGGAATGTGAGCAAGGACACACAGGTAAGTGCTCTTTAGGTCTGCTTTCCTCTGGCCCTTGACATTTAGACTTACCTCTCTGGAGGGAATCCTCCCAGCCCTAAGGCCGTACCTGTGCCGATGGGTCATCTTGATGCTCTCAGGACTCATGGGACTATGAGAAGTCAGAACATTTCCCCGTGGGGTGCTGGTGCCTGAACAGGCAGGACTTAGCTTATCCAAACCTGGAAATTCCTATTGAGAAATGAATGCCCTTTCATAGAGAGTAAAGAATAAATAAATGATTAAGGGGTGGGAGGGAAGAACTGGCTGGTGGTCACAAATGTAAAGGAAAGAAACAAAAATCATACTGTTGTGTAAACCTGAACTACTGACTTCTTTTGGGCAATGCCCCCTTCATGACTGAAACACCCTTCTAACTGCACTGGAACCTAGAACAGAGGCTGGTTGTGGGGACCTTGGTTGACTCCACCAAGAAAAGCAACATCTGGAATAGGCTGAAGCCAGTCTGAGCTCATAGGAGGAGCCTGTTAACAGGCTTTCTCATTATACAATAAGTAGAACAATAGCTGGGAAGGAGGAGAGGAAGAGCTTATTATTAGCTGTCAGTCAGCGGGAACCTCTTACATAAGGACTGGGACTGGGTTTTAGAGTATTGCTAAATGGCCCTGCTCTTAGTAACCTAGGTTAAGTTGCCTGTGACACAGTCTTTGGGGAGATAGGACACGAAATCCTGATGGTAAGTAATTGAAAAACAGCACAGTTCTATTTTAGCATAATTAAATTCTTATTAAGTATGTAGACTTCTTGGCAGAAACTTCTGATCTCAAACCCTACTAGGAGACAGCACGTTGGTTCGTGTCCCTGTTTGTGAGGAAACAAAGTACAACTGTACAGGTTTCCTCAAGTCCTTCATAATCTGTGGTGGAGTGGGGCCCTAAGTCTACTGGGGATGTTTCTGAGCTTGGCTTGAAGAAGCAGCAAGTTTTCCATCCCCTTCTCCCAAAGCATGCAGAGGGCTGAAATGTGCTCCTGCAGTTGCAGAGCACAACTCCAAGTGTGCAACTGGAGTCCTTGATGTAGGAGGACAAGCGTTTGTGCCTTCTTCTGCAACCCACCTGGCAGAGAACCTCCGCAGTGGCTGGGCTCTAGCCTGCCTGTGCCACCTGCTGTGAGAGGGAAGTTTGCACACAGCAGAGACCAGCCAAACTGGCAGGAAACACAAGTGGAAGGAGAAGTGATGGAATACCCATCAGGTACTCAAGTTGTTTACTAAATGGACACTCCAATTTTAAGGGGGAAGCGTAAAAGACCTCTGCATGCTTCAACTTAAAATACCATGGGAGAATCATAACAGAAGGAAGTTTCAGGCACTATAGGCTTTCCTCTGGAAAATGTGCCCACTTCTCAAACTATGACAAGTTCCTTTTTCTCTCTTTCTTTTTCTTTTTTTTTTTGTAGTTGAAGTCTTACTCCATTTCCCAGGCTAGAGTGCAGTGGAATACTCATGGCCACCACGGCCCTGACCTGCTGGGCTCAAGCGATTCTTCCGCTTCAGCTTTCTAAGAAGCTGGAACTACAGGTGCGTGCCACCACACCTGACTAATTTTTTGATTTACTGTCGAGACGAGGTCTCACCAAGTTGCCTAGGCTAGTCTTGAACCTCTGGGCTCAGGCAATCCTCTTGCCTCAGCTTCCCAAAGTGCTGGGATTACAGGCGTGAGCCACTGCACCCAGCTGTTTTCACTTTTCATGCTGTCTACACTTGGGCAGAGCTAAGAACTCCACTGGGAGCCTGGAAGGACTGAGAGGCCAAGAACCTGTGCATTCAAGAACAAAGCAGGTCAGCTCCAAAGAGGTCAGGCCCACAGAATCCAAGTGGTCCAACCTCCCCCAAGGCTTCTGTGGCCAATGGTTATCCCTAAAGGGGGAGTTTCTTGTTCATGACAGCCTAGTGTAGCATTGAATAGCTCCACTTCTTGTCTCCATGCCACTTCTATTCCATGGTCCCAGGTGATGAGAAGAGAACTTTGCTTGGGTGTCAGGTAGCAGCAGGTAATTTGGCTCATACTACTTAAGATCTGCAGTCAGCCTACTTAGCAGGAGGGCATCCCTAGAAAACATTTGGAGTCAGCTTCATGGTTGGAAATGGGGCAAGAGCGTGTGAACAGGAGGTTCGGGACTATCTGAATCCCTTCCTCAGCTAGTCAGTATTCCCTGTAAGGTCTAGCCAAGGAAAACTAGTCCTGGGATATAGGTCCTCCCTATGTGTATAAATCCCTGGGCCAAACCTTGCTATGGAGGCCAAAGAGCCTGGCCAGAGTTAGGGAGACCTCCAGGGGCCTGGTCCAGCCCCAGGACCTGACTGATCCTTCTAAGTATGGCCAGCATGAAAGTATTGCCCATCCTAGGCTGTTTCAGATGCAAGTCTTGGTCACCAGACATGTTGGAGGAAGTTGAGAGGAAGAAAGAGAGAGGGAAGAAAGAGAGATAGAGGGAGAGGGTAAAAAGAGGAAAAAGAGAAAGAAGAAGAGAGGAGAAGGAGGGAGATGGGGAGAGAAGGCTGGCTCATGCCATGCCTTCCCTTCTTAGGCTCCTAGGATAAAAGCTACCTTCAAAGAGATTCCTACATGTAGGCATATACTTTAGCTCTTTTCCTCCACTTACAAAAACCTCTGTTTACTAGCATGGTGCCCTGAAAATGTTCTTTGCCCTTGAATGTGACTCCTCCTGTGGGAGTGAATGACTGAGGAGCCTCAGCATCCTTCCCTTGGATATAGCATTCATGCCTACCTCCTGCCCCTCTGCAGGGGGACAGCTTCTCCCCCCAGTGCTCCCTCTCTCCAACTTTCCTTTGGCTTGGGGCTCAAGTCAGGAGGAAGTAACACCTGGTTCTACTGCAGCAGGGTCAGGACAAGGGATCAGCTTACATGGTAGAGACTGGCCCGCATCATCTGGAACTGATCGATCAGCTTCTTATGCAGAGGCCGCATTTCTGGGTGCACAAATTTCTCATGAACTGCTAGTCCAACTCCAAGGACATGGACCTATGAAGATGCAAACAAGGCCGCTCTGTGAACCATAAACAGTCTCTGAGAACTGAAGCCATCTTGCAGTGCACAGCTTTTCCTACCTGGCCACTGTCCTCTAAGCTCTGCAAGACATACCTGCTCTTGCATGAGCTCCTTGAGCTGGGTGATCTTCTCAGCATCTCCTGGGTGCTTGGTGATATAATCTTTATCAAAGAAGGCCTGTGAAAGGAAAGGCCAAGTCAGGAAGACTCTTCCCAGGACTATTTAGATGGGGCCCAGGAGGCTTGAATCCAATAATGCCATCTAAAAGGCAGCCAGGCTACTTCTCTCACAGGTACATATGCTAGCACTTCCAGCCTGGCCTGTTTGAACCTCTGGCAATGAGATGTGTGTTTTTGTCTAAAGACTAAAGTTGGCCAACTCGTCTAAGCCTGGACGCTGGCTCCAGTCCCTCATGAAGCCTAAATGGCTTGGGTAGGGCAGGCAGGGCAGGTGGCCTGAGAGTGGAGACTAGCCTCTTAGCTAGCCTGCAACTCACTTCTCATAAAGAGCTGGGTTCCAGGAATCCTCTTGGGAAGCCACTTAATCAGATGAACTACTTTCTGTCAGAGTTCAGAGAATAAAAATGAAGAAAAGGCCCTACCAGGGAACTGTGTCACAGAAATAGGGAGTGGTGGGAAGCTCGGAATCTCAGCGCAGGACCATCCCAAGTTAGCTTAGCCAGGAGACAGCAAGTTGGAAAGGCTGCCCAAGGAGGATGCAATTGAGAAGAGGAGGCTGTGAGTTGCCTTCCTAGCCAAGCTGCCTGATGGGTTTGGTCTGGGGCCTTGGCTTACCTCCTGGTAGCGTGCAATGCCTCCGTTGACAGCTGCATCGATGACACCATTCAGGCACATACTGAGTAGGTTGATGTTGCCATGCACCTGCTTGTGTTGATACTGGCTGATCAGGGCCCGTAGCTCCTGGTTCTTATTTTCAACCACTTGGATGGCATTCTCCAGAGGGCTCACCTCCACCTGGGGGCACACAGCACACCATATCATACCAGAAATGATAATAACTCCTCATCACATTCCTGAGAGCAGGGGTCTAGGATCTGTGGTGCTGATTCTCCTTCCTTGTTCCAATAGACCTGAAGTTTCCTGAACCCTTTCTACTTTTCACTTCTGATTTATAGGCACTTGGAAGTACAGGAAATAGTGAAAAGTGCTAGTTCTGAAATCAGAAAGCTCTGGCCTCCTGAATCTCAGAGAACAGTTGTCTCATTTGTAAACTGAGAGGTTAAAAATGCCTGCTACCTAGGGATGCTGTGTAGATTAGATGAGAGAAGGGACACAAAGATCCCAGCACAGACTTGACCTGTGGGAGCCTAGGCTAGGAAGGTGGCCGAAGCTCTCTTTCTCTTTAGTCCTTAGAGAAAGGTCCCCAGAGCCAGGGCTGAGGGAGCAGTTATGAAGCTTAGCCTCATCTAAGACATGTCTCACCAGTTCCCTCCTCTCCACTTCGAACCACCGAGAGATGCCAGGCAAGCTGTGGGTCAGGGTCAGTGTGGTACGCTCAATCCACAGGCTCTGCAGGGAGGGTACAGACAGGTGTAGGCAGTTAGGCAAGTTTTGTCACACCCTGCTTACCCAAGAGAAAACAGTGAGTTCCCCAGAAAGTGGGGATTGCCCCTTGACTCACTATGAGCACTGCCCCTGCGTTCCCAGATTTGTTCACCTTAAATTCATTCTCCTTGTCTTTGGGGCCTTTGTGAAAAGGCCTGTCGTACCGGAACTTCCTCACATTGTTGACACGATAGAAGCTCTTAACGCGATCTGGGACCCGATCCATCTGCAGAACATCCACATACTCTGGAATGGGCGTCACTGCATAGATCTGCAAGTCTGGGCAGGAAGTGAAGAGAAAACCCATACTTCCCAAAGAGATGGACCTGAGCGGCCAACCCCTGTCATCTCAAAAGAGAGAAGAGCACCACAGCTGGTTTCCTACTGACAGCAATGGTGGAGGCAGTAGTATCTTGGGTAGGGTTAGAGCCAAGCCCCCTCTGTCCCCTCCCCATCCACCTCCCTGCTCCAGTAGTAAGTCTCAGGAGCACTTAGCCAAAGTGAGATGTCAACAGACAAGTATTCTCTGATGCCTCTTTAAGAAGGAAAGGGAAAGAGGTCACAGGAGTGCAGGTACCTAGCCCACAGCAGTGAGAGAAGGATGCAAGATCCTGGGCCTGCCCCGTAGGTAAACTATGTTTACTGCAAAACAACTTTTAAATAAAACACTATTTGAAATCTTTGTGGAGAGAAAACAGATGGGAGTCTGTTAGCCCTTCCCTCTCTGGGAGCAAGCTTGTCATAGTCATGGTGATTGTCATGTGGTCTCCAAGGAAGCTATGTGTGGGGGGCACTGAGAGGTAGGCCAGTGTTTGCATACCGACTTCCAAGTACCTCCAAACCAAAGGAACTCCCCATCTCCTCCCGCTTCTCACATTCCTGTTTCTCTGCCCTAGTCTACCTGATAAGATAAAGGATAATAACAGTGGACATAGGAGTGGAGCAGGCACACAGTACAGGTGGTATCTCTGTGACAAGAGCCCTGTGGGACCCCAAATCACGCTGCATGATGATTGCTCCTGGCTGCATGGTGAGGCCCCCTCATAGGGGATGGTAAGGACTAAGCTGCTGGAAATAACCAGCCTGAGAGATAAACGTCCCCATGAATCCCTGCTGATGACTAGGCCACCCATGCTAAGGGCATACAATTGCTGCCTCTGTGAGGCATGAGTGCCTTGCTAAGTGTGTGCTTAGTTCTGAGGACACACTTAGGTTTAGGACTATGGCTAATCTAGCCTGTATGGCTAATAAAGTGGTAGAGGGGCAGGTAACTGGGTGGGTCTCCCCTCCCAGGGCCCCACCCTCTTGCCCCCACCGAGTGTCAAAAGATACACTGGGCATCACACTGTAGGATGGCATCGTCAGGATGGTTGGGGTGCTGCATGGCAACAGCCTGCGGGAACTCGCTCAGCATCCTCTGCTGGAAGGCCTCCAGTCTTTCGTAATCATGGCCGCGACACACGTATTCTTTGTTCTGCCACAAACATGAGAGCACACTCTGTACCTTGCCTGTAGTCCCCCGTTTCCATATGGGAATCAGTAGCTGTTCAACCCACCAACATGTCCTAGAAACCTTCTCTACCAAACCCTGGGCAGGCATAGGACACAGCAAGCACTCAGTCCCTGTCTTAAGGGAAATGACAGTCAAGGAGAGAGACAAACAGGTGAAGGGAGAACTGTGGTGTGGCAGGCCTGGGGGTGGGTACAGGCTGCAAGAAGCTTGGAGGAAGGAGAAACACCTTACCTAGGAAGAGGAGCAGGGGGAATGGGATTTTGAAAAAAGTTATGTTTTTAAAAAGTCCTAAAAGGCCCACCTGGATTAGCCTGGTATGGCATGGCATGGCATGACATGAGTGGGGAGGGACAATCTATGTGGGTACAGTGACAACCAGATCAACAACAGCCAAGATAGGAAAAGGCAGAGCTGGAAAGAAAGTATATGTGGAGAACTGGTGGGAGAGTGGCTAAAGAGGCTAGCAGGTACATGCCAAGGAATGACTGCTACAAGTGCCACCAAATGATTTTAAATACAGGGTGATTGGGTGTGACTTTGAAGATCACTTTTATCAGCTGTGAGAAACAGTCTAAACATTGCCCAGTGCCCAGTAGGTATTCAATAACGGTTTACTGCATGAATAAACCCCCTTGGCAGCAAATTCTTTTGTAAATGTGTCAGCAGAACAAACTGACATCATTCTAACTACATATTTCTTAAAACTATATGTTACATCACATTTGGTTTGGGTTAGGTCTCAGTTTTTCTCTTTGTGGACTGAAGTCTCTGTGAACAAGACACCCAAACTCTGCTGCTCTGTCTACCTGATAGCTGGTCATGAGTGGGTGACTGGAGGAAGTGCTGCTGAAACCCCTGGTGACACTGCTTACGCAACTACCTTGCCAGACCCATTTCAACTAAGTGGTATCAGGCATTGATGGCCCTGCTGGCATGTCTTCAGAAGACAAAAGAATGAGAGAGGCCCTGTGGGGCCAGCTATGTGCCTCTCAGGACAGGGCTGATCACAGGCCAGATCTTGAAGGACCTTGACCTTCTTGAAATAGGATTTCTGCCTCTTCTTTACTTCCCCTCTTACTATGAGAGAACTCAGATAAGGCTGAGCCATGTGTCTTGATACATTAGAACAAAAGGGCAACACCAGAAGGGAAGTTAAGGTTAGGAGGAATATGCTGACCTTTCCAGTTGAACATACCAACAGTCAAAGGACAGAGACATTTCTAAGTCTCTTGCTTGATAAATTGAACTGACAAAGAAAATACTTGTGAAGAACTGACTTTTTCATATCTACTCATATGGGCAACCCTCATCAGTGTCTGTTCATAGGTCAAATGAAGAGAAATAGAAATTCCCCCCAAAAGGGAGGGTTGTATATTTTCCTGTCTCCTTGCAGATTAGTAGATAATCACATTTGAGAGGTGAGGCAGGCAGATGGTCCAGAGAAACCAAGCTGGCAGAGCTAAAGTAATAGATGGCCTGTGCATTCAGGGATGGTGAGGAAGTAACCTAGCCTTCTGGAGAAGGCCCAGCAGGAGGAAGGCACACAGTGCTGACCTTGAGGCTGTCTGTTGGTCTCATGTTCACTTGGGCAAGAGCCCTAGCATCCCCCCACTAGACAGATCTGGTTGCCACTGCTTTGTACTTTGTTTTCACCATCAACAAGGCAAACAGGTACCTCCACTGGGATTTATACTATCTGCCAGAGATGAACTTAATAGCTGAAGTAAGAACAGGCAGCATGTGACTAGGCCAAGGAAATTTGTATGTATGGAACATAGGTCCTAGAGGTTGTGCCTTGTGTGGAGATGGGGGTGGACTGATGGGTGACATTTCCTAACATCCTTTATATATTTTCCGCCATTACTGAAGGCTTTGAAGCCACATTTAAAAATTTAGATGGTTACTTGCGAGCATGATTTGAATGGCTTATATGCAGGTTTTTTATGCCAGGTACTACTTGTCAGACAGCTTCAAGAACTCTGAGACACTGATGTGCTCTGTGACGTAAGTGTGAGAGGTGGAAGCCAGGTCGAACCTTGGTAGAAACAAAAACAGGGGACACCAGGGCCTAATTGTGTAATATCCAAAATAATGATATTTCACAGTGAAACATGATTTATGATGTATAAAATGCTGATCTACACAAGGAGAATAGCATGACAATAACACATAATTTGCAAAGAGAAAATGAGAAAAAAGCAAATTACAGGGCCAGAATTGTTAGTTTGTCAAAAGACTTTCTGGAGATGCTTTTGGATTCTAATTCTTGTACAATTTCTTCTAACTCTTTTGCTGACCTCCACCTCCATTGTTGTTATATGATCTGTGCTGATGGGGGCAGCAAATATGCCACTTATGAAATGCCCGGGCTGGATGGTTACTAGAGATAAAGGAATGAAGTCTTTCTACTTAGTACCCCTGCTTTTTTTTTAAATTTGGAGTCTTACTCTGTTGCTCTGGCTGGAGTACAGTGGCATGCTCATGGCCATCACAGTCTCAACCTGCTGGGCTCAGGTGATCCTTCCGCCTCAGCCTTCTAAGTAGCTGGAACTACAGGTGTGTGCCACCACACCCAGCAAATTTTTTGATTTATTGTAGAGACAAGGTCTCGCCATGTTGCCCAGGCTGGTCTCAAACTCCTGAGCTCAGGCAATCCTCTCGCTTCAGCCTCCCGAAGTGCTGGGATTACAGGCATGAGCCACTATGCCCAGCTACTTATTTCCATTCTACTACTAAAAACACTCCTGCAGAAAAGAGTTAGAGTCTTCCTGGGGATCAAGATTAGACAGAGTGAACTTGCTGTGCCTGTTGTATTACCAATTCCCACACAGATAATTTTACCTTTAAGCCTAGAATGATTAGTGCTCAGGGAAAGTTCAAGTTGACCTGCCTTACATCTGAAATGCAGTTGGCCTGGATTCTGTTGCTAGCAGACTGGATTTATTTTAAAGAGCCTTTAAGCCTGATTGACCTTTGATGTGATACCAAGCTTGTTATTGCTCACTGGCTAAAGCAATTTCTCCAGTAAGACAGGATCCCAAACATATCAAAGAGATCTCATGAACTGCTTGCTGAGACTTATGGACATTGAACATTTAGCAAGATGTTGGAACTGGGGACAATCAGAACTAATCTTAGTTTTTAAATGCTCCGGGGTCCCTTCATCAGGGCAGCTTCATTTCATTCATCTGAGAACAATACATCTTTATGAAATACAGCTGACTACTCCTGGAGCTTTTGGGTTGTGCTGAATAAAGAAGAAAATCACAACTGTTGTCAGTAGATCTATGCTCAGTCACTCTTTTCACTCTGTTTATATTCCAGCTCAGCCTGCCCGGGAATGGTGGAGAGAAATGGCTGTCATCATCCTGGGTCAGAGAATTGGCTGCCTAGAAGAGGCTTTCCACAGCCAAACCCAATGTATGGCAGCTCCCTCAGGGCCCCAGGAGCCAAGTGATGATGTTCTCTAGGTTGTCCTCTCTCAAACCAACAGTTCTCCATGCTGGCTGCATAAACTATAGACTAGCTGACAAACTCTAATAGACAAGCCTACTGTTAAGGTCAGGGCTATCTTGGTGCCATTTTTGGTGGAAAAGAGTCACTATGGAGGTTCCAGGCACTGGAGGCAGAAGTTAGAAGGTACTTATGGGTACTTAGACCCTGGTCACTTCCTGAAGAAACTTGGTTGATTTGGTGAGAATGCCGACCTCACACATTCCTGGTAGCTACAGAATAATACAGCAGTCTAAAACAGAGTCTGAAGTTGACAGCCAGTCCAGTCAAAGTCAAATGTCTTTTGCTGATTGAAAATAAGTATTCAGTAGAATAGGCAAAAAGGAAAATAAAGTACAAGTTTTAAGTGAATTATGTGTAAAATATGTTAGTTCTTGTGACTACCTGAATGGACTTACCCGAAGGAAGAAAGGAAACTTCCTGCCATAAAAGCCAACACGAAAGAACTCAGGCTCCAGGCGTTGCTGTTCCATAATGCTGTCATAGTAGCTAGCCTCCATTTTCTGTGAAAGAGAAAGGCCTTCAGGTTGGCTTGACTGCTATTGGTGTCCAAAGCAAGCTCTCCCAGGCCCAACGAGACACTACCTTCTGGAAAGGGATCATGGCAACTCAATCTAGGTAAGAAGAAGGTGAGCCCCTAGCCATGACCAGGCTCTCTTCAGGGAGCTGCATCATGGAAGAGAATCTAGCCCTTCATCATCACTGTTTGATGGTGGAAAGGGGACAGGCCTGCCCACTACAGCCCTGTGCAGGTGCTCTGAACGTCCTTCCCAGGGCATAGACTCAACTCCATATAGACCTGGGTTTCCTGCACTTGGAGGACACACATTTAACATAGACTTTTTCTGCCCAGGGATTTCTAGTTTTGACTGATACTTACTACAGCTGCCCCCTGACTAGGGTTGCTTGTAGCTGGCTATCAACAATTCTCAGCACCATTTCACATTAGTCCAACTGCTTCTGCTCTTGTTCTTCTATTGTCTGACTAAAGATACTAACAACCATAGTAAGTAAGGCTTAGATGCTAGCATCACTGGTACTGGTTCCGATTTAGGAGACTTTAAACTTGAAAAGTTAACTAACATCCATAATGTCTAGCACTACGAGGATCAGTAAGTTTTTAAGTCTTGGCTGACCTGGCTTCACATTCAGAGAAAAACCCACTGAAACTTTGGGAAGATAGTGCTAATACATTCGATAAAGCCATCCTTCCAGGTAGCAGTGGTCTTCAAAACCAATCAAGAAGCTACTGCTAGAGGAACACACCCACACCCCAATCTGGATCAGGGAACAGAAGAGAGTTGGCCATAAGGATATGGGTACAGGGAGGGTGAGTTGATACCTGCTACTAATCTCTCTCTGCTGATGAAATCAGCAGCTGTTATAATTCAGAACCTAGCACTGGCAACCAGAAAAAATTTGGTGCAGACCGTCAAAGCCCGTGGGGCATCTTACTTAATTTTTGAATATTTTGGTTAAAAAAAGGAAGCAAGGACAAAGTGCTTACAGGTAACCGTAAGTCAGAGTGGTGATAGCTCTTATATAGTTTTTGGATGAAGCATCCTTAAACAAAACCATTACAGGAAAAGATTCTTCGTGAAGTCGAGCTGCTACCTCCTCCTTGAAACCCCCATCCTATCCTGCCTATGCTGGCTTCTCCCTTTTCTGAGCACCAGTGGCCCCTGGGGTCCAGATCACACAATCATTTGTCAGGTGTGTTTTGGTTCCCCAGTCAGACTACAAGTGTCTTGAGGGCAGGAATCCTGGTTTCTGTTTTCCCTATACTGTCCTTAACACTAAATCAAGGGCTGGGCTTATTGTGAATGCTCACTTAAAAACTGATGCCAAGAAAGTCTTGGCACCTCTTGTCAGGGCTGGGGTGGGAGAAGGGACACAACTCACCCGAATCCAGCTGAGGCTCTGATAATCGTAGAGGCTCTCGTACTGACATGCCAGCTCCCTGCACAGTGGGATCCCAAACTCCCAGCTCTGTGTCAGAAATAGAAACAAGGTTTCAGCACATCAGGCATCCTCAGACTGGCCTAAGTGCATATTGAACACATCACAGGACACAACAAAAGTCCTCCTGCCAGCTCCAATTCATGTTACAAAGAATTTATGCCTCAAAACCAATTTGGGGAGTATGACACACAACACTGTGGCTTTCTAGTGCAAGCATAGTTTCAGGTATCTGTTCAAATGTCTCCACCTCCAAGAGGCCGTTTCTGATCACCTTGTCAAAAAAAGGTATTTTCCAGTTCATTTCTGTTGTTACTCTAAAGTTATGTTAGTTTTTAAAAATTACTTCTTTGTTGTATTACTCTTGATTAGATGATAAAACTGCATGAGGGCAGGGACCCTATTTATCTTCAGAGACTAGAATAATGCCAGGCATGTATAAGGTACTCAATAAATATTTATTTAGTGAGTTAATAAAGGAAACACTGACCTTTAAAGTAAGATCATTTAAGTTCAGAAACAAGTATAGAAACCAAGAAGAAAGTGCCCACCCAAGGACTTGGTAGTAGGCCTGAAAATTTCCTTAATGGAAATACTTGAACTTGAAACTAGCCTTCAGATGATCCTTGCCTAGTCAAATCCCAGGCTGTTTCTGTGGTGTGAGTCCTGTTATGGCAACAGCCCATCCAATAGGTATCTGAAGAAGGCTGCAGTGGCCTTCATAAAGAAGCAATGCTGGTCATCTCCTTTCCTTCTCTTTCTTTCTTTCTTTTTCTCTTTCTTTCTCTCTTCCTTCCTCCCTCCCTGCTTTCCTTCCTTCCTTCCTTTCTTTCATGAAAGGGCTCACTGAGTGGTCTCTACTTGGCACACACCCTGCTCCTCCAGCAATTCACAGCAAAGGCAGGGTTTCTGGAAGGAGTGGGAGATTCTTAAAAGGTAGCCTATGGAGCCTCCTAGTCCTGCTCCCCTTGCTGTCTATTACAATACTCAGGCAGGTTTTGTGTTTCATTCCCTTGCCTATATTAAGGTTTAATTCTACTTTTCTATGTACTACTATAATGTGGGATGAAGAAGGGACCATTAATGCTCATACATCACACCAGTAAGCTCAGATGAGGATAACTTCCATTCTGTACTCTGTGCCCATGGAAAGAAAAGAGGAGAATGAATATACTAAAAGTACTCATGACTGGGAGTAGTGGCTTACACCTATAATCTCAGCACTTTGGGAGACAGAGGCAAGAGGATTGTTTCAGCCCAGGAGTTTGACACCAGCCTGGGCAATATAGCAAGACCTTGTCTTTATAAAGATTAAAAAAAAAATTAATTGGGCATTGTGGTGAGTGCCTGTAGTCCCACCTCCTTGGGAGGCTGAGGTAGAAGGACTGTCTGAGCCCAGAAGATGGAGACTGCAGTGAGCTGTGATTGTGCTACCACATTCCTGCCTGGGAGACAGAGTATGAAACCCCAATTCAAAACATAGAATAAAAACACTCATGCATACCCACACCATGCTCTTGTTATTCCCTCCAAGCAGGGAGAGGTTTGCTGGGCATGTGGGTCAGTGGCAGCTCTATTTGGGTGCCAGGAAGACAGGACTTACAACAGGCCCTAAGCTAGCAAGGGGAGGAGGCTTTGGGTCAGCATTGTGGGTTAGTCCAATGGCTGGCTAATAGCTGAGTATGGGCCTCCTTTCTGAGCTGGTCACACAAGAGTTTCTGTAGGCCCCTACAATCTGGAATTGGCTTACTGATGCAATCTTTGCATGGGTGAATGTTTTTTGAGTCTTTTTTAACAAACACAGAAGTCTCCTATGTTATGTAAAACTGAAGAATGTTGTCTGATGTATAGACAAAAGCAATTAATGTTTAAATCTTTCTTTTTGATTAAAAAAATAAACTTAGTTTTTTAGTGTTTTTTTTTTGGAGTTGGGGTTTTTCTCTGTCGCTCAGGCTGGAGTGCAGCAGCATGATCACAGCTCACCACAGCTTCGACTTCCTGGGCTCAGGTGATACTTTCCCCCAGCCTCCTGAGTAGCTGGGACTACAGGTGTGTGCCACCAGGCCTGGCTAATTTTTTGATTTTTTTGTAGAGATGAAATCTTGCTATGTTGCCCAGGTTGGTCTTGAACTCCTAGGCTCAAGCAATCCTCCTACCTAGGCCTCCCAAAGTGCTGGGATCGCAAGTGTTAGCCACTGTACCCAGCCAAAAAACTCATTAAAAAAAATTTTTTTCCCCAGCCTGGGCAATATAGCAGGACCTCATCTCTACAAAAAAACTCAAAAAATTAGCTGGGTTTGTTGGTATATACCTATAGTCCCAGCTACTTTGGAGGCAGAGGTAGGAGAATCTATTCAGTTCAGGAGTTCAGAGGATGTAGTGAGTTGTAATCATGCCACTCTACTCCAGCCTGGGTAACAGAGTGAGACCCCGACTCAAACAAACAAACAAAACCCCAATTTCTATTCATCTGAGTAAGGGGCTCAGCCACTACCATTCCCTAAGTGATACTATTTCAGCTTTAAAAATATGTTCAATAATGAGTAATGAGACAATGACTTCAACAAGTTATATACCTTTATATGTATTATACATATATGCCTTTCCAATGCATGGGCCATATCCAATAGTAGGTGGTCAGAGGGTCCTATGAAGAGCCCTTTCAGGGATGGGAGGAGGATGACTGGTAAGCCCCAAGCAATCCTAAACCAGTGCTGACAATGCTGCCAATCCCATGGAAGCTAGTTTGATGAAGAATAATCCCAATATGAGAGAAGCCCAGGCTGTGCTGTAGGGAAGGGAAATCCAAGCACAAGAACATGTACTAGTAAGAGGCAGGACAGGCCTTCTTTGGCTATGGGTAAATGGTTAAAATCCATTTTTACCACTCACTTTTTTTTATGGCTGCAGATTATAAATCTGCATAAATTCTTTAAGTAAATCTAATAAAAACAAGCAAGGTTCAAGAAGCCCCTGCTGTAGGAGCATTAGCATTTATAGATGTGCAAAGTTGGTATGTGGGGTAGTCTCTAACACCTACAATCTAGAACTGGCTTTCAAGCCACAGAATTAAGCTGCCCCCTTCCCCAGAAAAAATCATGCTGTCTCCAATTCTGATGTATATACATGGGCACCCACCTACTTACCACCCCACACACCAACCTCTGCAGCTGCTGCCAACACTATGATGTCAAGATGTCATGCATCATAGAAGCTGAGGGGCTGAATGGCTTGCCTAATGACACCTACCTTGCCTTTGTTGAAGTAGTGAATGATCTTCCGGCACAGTCCCTCTTTCCGCTGCCACTCTGTCTGTGATGGGTAGTGGAGGAATTCCCGCAGTGGCCGGTCCTCCCACTGCAGCAGCTCACAGTAAAGGAGCAGGGTGAATGCAGCCTCTGTGGGGATAGGCAGCATGGAGGCCCAGGGGCTGGTGGCAGGGGGCTGTGCTGAGCAGAATGCTAGGGCAAGTCATGTGCAGCCCAGGTCAGGGGCACTGGATATCAAAGATGAGACAGTGGGACTGCCAGGCAAGCCAATAAACCTTGTCCTTCCATGGCCTGGTCTCCTATTCTGTGCTCCAGATAAAGAATAAAGACTGGTTCAGCTACCCAAGAGTCTCTGCACAGGTTGCCTTGTTTTGGGAGAGACTGACATGTCAGAGAGAGCTTTTGAGTTCCTTTTTGCTCAACTGACTACAGTTTCCTCTAATCTTCTCAGAACTGGCTCTTCAGAGTAAGCACCAACCAAGGCTTCCCTCAGCCCTCCCTAAGCCAGCCTCAATGCCTCCAGCCCCATTTTCTGCCCTCAGCAGAAATGGGAATGACCTGGGAATAACCCTTTTCCCTTTACCCCTACCATTTCTAAAAGAGCCAAAGAGAAGTGTGAATGGTAGTAATTACATGATGGGCCTGGAGTCAGAGGTTCCATTCCTGGAGGAACCTAAATTAATACTGGACCCAGAGCGAAGGCCTGGCAACATCTTACTCTATGTGTGAAACAATTTGAGAGGGTTATGTAAAAACAACAGCAGCTAAGTATTCTGGCTCCCTACCTTCCAAGGGATGAGTCACTGAATTATAGCCACTGCTCAGGGCCCTCTTTACACAGTTTTCTCTTTCCTGTTCTATTTGCTCATTTTTAGCAGCCATCCGCTATACTGGTAAGTTATTTAGTTCTAGCTTCTGCCTGGCTTTCAAAGCCCTACTCAAACCCACTCTCTATGACTATGAAGAATCTCATTTCTATGCATTTTGTGACCCACTTCCAGTTTTAGCCAGGCCTACTTGCCTGTGTCCTCTCTCTAGGCTCCTCCTCATCCTTGCCTCTTTGCCTGCACCCCTGCCACTGGAACCTCCTTCCCAAGGATTCACACGCCTCCTCACCGGTTCCAGGAACCCCTCAGCATAGTTCTGGAAATGACCCTCTGGAAGTAGAACTGGAAGTGGAACAAGCCTTGTGGCACTTAGGGCTCCCTCTGGAACTTAGGAAACTATCTTTTTCTTCCCTGCCTATATTCTTTTCAGATGTCATTCCCTGATCCACCGGAGATAAGACTCTGTACCCTCTGTCTGTTCAAACCCCTGAACCAGTCTCTCAGTCATGGCCAAATCCTCTAGAAGTTTAGCAAATGATACATAAAATGATGCATAAAAGTTTAGCAAATGATACAAACTGATACATTAAATTATCCAAATCCTTCTCTTTGCTGCCTTCTCAGAGGGTTGCTGGGATCATGGGTGGAAATGTATGTAGAGAATGGCAGATTCAGTCCAGTCATTTTATTTAAAACATTTTTTTAATCAGCAAAATTTAAGATTCACAGCCAAGTCACTTTAGATTTAATTCTTGCCAAGCTGTGCTGGTCATAAAAGGTGGCATCTATGCTAAACACTCTGTAACATCTACAAATAAGGACAGAAGAGTCTCTATTTCTACAAATCAATCTAATGCAGTAATATTGCAGACAAAAAGCTTTAATTTCCTTGCTTATTCAAATTCCAGTCCTACAGCCTAAGGGCTAAGACAAAGTAGCTGGTCACCACAGTAAAGAAGATGGCTATTTTGGGGGAACTATGGCATAAGGCAATCAGAAGGAACAAACACGCATGAACACATCCTCCTGATTCAGAGTGGTTCTTAGTAAAGAGAGTTGTGACAGGCACTTTGAAATGCTTTAAATTTTGTTCTAGTTAGAAAAGGCTAAGTTTTGGATTAAATTGTAGATACAATGAAAGGGGCCCTCCTGTCTGGCCTGTGAAGAAATCAGATGGGCCAGACTTGGTGGCTCAGCCTGTAATTTCAGCACTTTGGGAGGCCGAGGCAAGTGGATTGCCTGAGCATGCGGGTTTGAGACCAGCCTGCGCAACGTGGCGAGACCTCATCTCTATAATAAATAACAACAACAACAAAATTAGCTGGGCATGGTAGCATGCGCCTGTAGTTCCAGCTACTTGGAAGGCTGAGGTGGAAGGATCGCTGGAGCCCAGCAGGTCGAAGTTGGGGTGGCCGTGTGTCACTGCACTCCAGCCTGGGTGACACAGTGACACACAAACACAAAAAAAAAAAAAAAAAAAAAGAAGTCAGACAAACACTCTCTACTCTTCAATGGGAGCTTGATGTTGGGCTGCAGGGTCTGAAGAGCCTAGTCTGTCAGTGAGTTCTGGAAGTCCCAGGATTTGGGGGAATATTTCTTTGTTGTGGCCTCACTTAGCTCCAGATAGGAGGACTGACAGTGAACTCATGATGCTCTGAACCTGGTGCACCAGAATTTGGAGATCATCCTTGAGGCTTCAGAGGGGTGCATAGGAGGGAAGGAGAGTGAAAAAGTCTCAAGCAGTGAAGGGCATGGCACAAAGGCATGAGTGGAAGTTCCATCTGTTGAGGGAAAGGAATGAGGTGAGGAAATAGCATGAGCCCTAACATAAGGCAGGGTCATCATGCTGAGATATTTGAAGGTGCTGGGAGATCAATAAATGAGTGGTTAAAGATTGTGAAAAGTGGATGGATTTTTCAGATGTTTGTCATTAAGGCCCAGGGCCTTTCACTGCCAGTTGTGCATATCCCTTCAGCCTGTTCTCATGGGCAGGCATGGCTCTCCCCTCTCCCTACTCACCTGTGTAGTTTTCGGCCTGCAAGTGCATGTCACAAAGCTTATGGATGTAGCGGATATACATCTCTTCTTTGTTAATCTCAGATTTGTAAAAGTTCTATAAGAGAAGAAGAAGGAAACAGACACAAAGGTGAGAAAGTCTGCTACCTGTGGAGGCCATATCTGAGCTCTAGGCAGCTGGTCAAAGCCTTTGGTGTGCTGGGTAAGAGGGTGCTGGGTAAGAGGCTCTGGAGGCCGACAGCACCAGAAAGAAAAGACTAGCCACAAGGAACAGCTGCTGGGGGTGGAACCTGGCAGGTCTGTGGGAACACTGAGTAGTGTGAGAGAGGAAGAGCATCAGATCAGAAAACCGGGCAGACTTGAATTACCCTGATTCAAGTCAGGGTTGGCGGGACCTTGCTAAGAGGTCACACTAGAGTTATGCCCAAAGGGAAGCTCATTTCACTCCTTCCCCAAGTGGGAATGTGTTTGGGGAGGTTCAGGCCTTCAAGATACCAGTAACAGAGCTGATGCCCTGACTCAAACCCTTAGGCCTACAGCCATGTATTGTAGAAAAGTCAAGACAATTACAGTACAAGGTCGGAAACTGTTCTGCTTGGCAGATAGTAGGGAGAGCCAATGTCCTCTCACCATCAGGTTAACAGTGCAGCCGATCTTCTTATTCTCTGTTTCCTCTCCTTTCATGCAGTCCCTGGAAGAGAGTGCACAGATGAGCACCCATGATATGAGCTGGTATCTCTGAGACAATAGACAGAACTGCAGTATCACTAGGACTTTAGTGTCAAATCCCAGATTAGAATGCCTTCCAACAGGAACTACTTCCACAGATAAGGATTATACTGAGAGCTCCCTTCGAGCTTTGGACCCACTCCTGGGGCTCAAAGATCTCTTTTCAACTAAGTCCCTTGTTCTGGAAACAAAATGCAGAACCCAGAACACCTACCAATGTCCTAAGCACAAAAGAATGTGTCAGTTAAGTGAAAGGCCAAATCCTCAGGTTCCCCAAAAGAAAGGCACAGAGTTCTCCTTAAAGGGAGGTTTCACTTTGTGGGACAGTGTTGAATAGAAGCCAAGACCCTCTGCTTCAGGGCCCTGTACATGTTCACCACCTAGTGGCATTTATCCCTACAGTATCTTTCCTGTGTATTAGTCTTTAAAACCATCTCTCACCAGAAGCAGCAGGTCTGGTGCTTCTTTCTGAGTTAAAGGCAGCTTCAGCCAGGACTGAGCTGCATTCATACCTAGCAAGGTCAGGGCTGGCCTGTGAGAGACAGGACAATAGGAACACTGAGAATGGATCCTTATCAAGGTAGGGAGAGGGTTGGTCAAAGTCAAGCTCCTGTGGGTTGGGGCAGAGGTCAGGCACAAGGAGATGAAGGAGAATGAGAACCAAACTGGTGAATCCAGCAAGAAGCCTCTGCTCTGGAGAAGATCTAGTTTCTTGTATAGTTGTATATTAGCAGCTCTGGGGAAAAGCTGCAGAATGGATCTCTAGGGTTAGGATGGAGATTGTGTCTTGGCTTTGCTCCACTGACAGGCACAGGGCCCAGTGAGGAGCAGAACAGCTGGAAGTCAGGAGCCCCAGGACAAGTCACTGAACCTTTGGATAGACATTTCTCCCCAACCTTCCCAGGTGACTTCCCTGAAAGGAAAGGATATTGGAAATCCATACCACTTTCATGGTCTTCTGCAAAGTCAAATGTCCTTCCTATGGAGCTCTATTCTCAGACTTGACACCTCTATGGGGTTTGGTACCAAGGCTCTCCTTTCTGGGAAGGTTTGCCCTATCAGCACTGATATAATTTGGATGTTTGTCTCCTCACATCTCATGTTGAAATGTGATCCCCAATAATGGAAGTGGGGCCTAGTGAGAGGTGCTTGGGTCACGAGGGCAGGTGTCTCATGAATGGCTTGGTGTCATTCTTGTGGTAATGGGTGAGTTCTGGCTCTATTAGCTCACGTGAGAGTTGGCTATTTAAAAGAGTCTGGTACCTCTTTCTCTTTCGCTTCTACTCTTGCCATGAGTTAAAGCTTCCTGAAGCTTCACCAGAAACTAGGCAGATGTTAGTGCCATGCAGACTGTGAGTCAAATAAATCTCTTTTCTTTATAAATTACCCAGCCTCAGGTACTCCTTTATAGCAATGCAAAATGGAGTAATACAAGCACATTTACCCCAGAAGGCATTTGATTTTCATGTAGCCAGATATGAGGGTCCTTAACATCCTTCAGCAAAATCTGTCCTTTATTGTGAGGAGGGCCAGGAAACTGCTTGACTTTTCAAGAGGAGTGAGCCTAAGGGCAGATGGCCGATTTGTTCTAAGCAACCTACAAAGTGGCAAGAGGTGTCTGTCTCCCCAACAACCAGGTCCCACGGAGGGCAGTGAGATCTTACCTAGCCACTTTGGAATTTAGTTGTTTGTATTTTCTATAAAGTATCTGAAACATTTACCAAGCATTATCTTCTATTTGGCCTTAACCAAAACTTCATAGCCAAGTCAACCAACAGAAAAGAACTGGCCTCAACACTGATGTTAGGGGCATTCCTATACACCTTTGTGCTCCACGACTGTTCCTCCTCTGCACTGCTAACAGTAAATTCCTCTGTGTAGCTTTGCATCACTTCTGTCTGGCTACTCAACAAAGTGGATGCCTTTTAAAATCTCTGACTTGGGAGCAGCTGTTGTTCTCCCTTTTGCTCTTTCTCTGAAGGGTAGGCAGGGAAGTCTCTCATCAGAGGAAGAGGCTTCTGAAGCATCTGTCTCACCTGTGTACACTGGGCAGGCTGGGGCTGAAACCAGTGGCCAGGCAGCCCTCATTGTGACTGAAGGCTTTATAACCTCCAGTTGCCCATTGTAGGTAGAGGTCTCACTAAGAGCCACAAGGGTTTGGCAATCCTAGCTCTATCCCTGTCTGTTCCAGGAACTAAGAAAACCTTTCTAAGGCTCTGTTTCCTAATCTGAGAAATATAGTTGCTGCTGATGAGCATCTTTATATCTGACACAGAGTGTCTGGTATTCACACAAAAGTTAAAGACATTAACACAAAAGTTGAAGAGGTATTCCACTGAGTACCTAAAATATTGCCAGTCTAAAACTGAGTCTCTACAGGTTCATGTCATTCTAGAGTACAACCTATTGATTATTTATATAATCAATGTATATATTTTTAAACTTTCAACAACTAATTTCTTTTTGTTTGACGTCCTTTCCTTGAATTTTATCAACAACTATTTTCTTAATACTTTTTTTTACACTGCACTGGGGTATAGAACAAGAGTTACTTGGTTCCTGTATAGTCTCCCAGCAAGTTTATCAATTAATAATTATCTGCTGTGCACCCGCCAGGAGCCAGCCCCCATGTAGGGAGCAGAGAGGTAAGGATAGGGTTCCTATCCTCAAGGAGCTAGCTCTCTTCTGTAAGGTAAGACAGAAAGACAGGTAAGTTCCTGGCTTGGGAAAGCCTCTTTGATGGAGTTAAGTAGGAAGGCTGCTCTTGGGAGAGAACACTGCACATAGAGAAGCCTAAAGGGAAGATACGAGTGGCTGAGTGGGGACAATACAGACAGGGAGTCAGCCAGATTTGGGTTGAAATCCTGACAATGGAACTCCCTAAATGTACCAAGAGCACTCACATGGTAGACTTTCAATAGATAGGAGCTATCATAAACATCACACTGTTTCCTTTTATGTTAACAAGGAGCAACACTGGGAGGTTGGGATACAGGGCACAAGTACTGGCGACTGGCAGAAGATAGGGCTAGAGAAATGGACAAAAGCCAGTTCACAAAGGGACTCTGAAGCCATATGAAAGCCTTTTGTAAATATCACTACTGAGGTAAGAAATGGAGAATGAAATTGGTTTTGGGCATGAGTTTGCTTATAGAAGGTAGCTAGAGAAATCAAATAGGCAGCCAGAACTAGGCCTTGGCGCCTAAGAAATTAATTTCTGCTCTTTCTGGTAGGCCACAGTGAATAAGGCTGATGACCTTTAGTAAACATTGCAGTAATGGCGAGGTGCTGAGCTTTATCCGTCTTTCTTCCCTGTCTAATTGCAACCTCAGGAGAGGCTGGGAACCTGGTATGAGCAAAGGAGTCCCCTGCTCTGCAAGGGGCCCCGAGGCCAGCTTTGCCTTTGTAAGGCCCAGAAAAATAGGCTAAAGCTCGCACAGCACTGCTACGCTACAGAAAGAGGGGATGCTAAAGATATGAGCATATTTCTCAGGAATTCCATTTCCATATCCAGGCCAGTGTACTGGACACCCACGTCTTTTGCATAGCAGTACATTGTACTTCAGCAGCAACTGGAGATAGCCTAAACCCCCTTATTTCCTAATCCATAGGTTGAAATACTCCCCCTACTTGGCATTTGTACATCTTGCAGCACAGAGAAGACAACTACTGCTTGGAGCTGGGTTTAATTTCTTTTTTTGTAGAGATGAGGTCTCGCTATGTCGCCCAGGCTGGTCTTGAACTTCTGGACTCAAGCAATCCTCCTGCCTTGGCCTCCCAAAGTACTGAGATTACAGGGGTGAGCCACCATGCCCAGCCTGGGTTTCATTTCTTTATCATTCTTTCTCATTCCTCATTACTTTCCTCCAGGCTCCCAAAAGGCACACTTAGCCATCACCTGAAACCTGCTGAGAGAATAATTGAGGCTGCAGTGGTAGTTTCATTGTCACATTTGGACTAATTCAAAAGCCATGATATTTCTGGGAAGGCAGACGTTCACTGAAACAACTCTAATTCCACATGAACTCTCAGAGTGAACATAACATAAAGATCTCTGAGCTCACAGGTTATTTTCTCTAATCTGCTCTGGCCACTACCAGGGGACAAACATAAATTGACTTTAGGCAAAGTACACAGGCATTGAAAAGTGGGGTCCCCAGCCCCTGGAAAAGCCAACTGAATGTCCTCCAGGTAATATGTAGGGAAATATCTGCTCATCTGCCATATGGCTTTGAGGATGGTCTGCACTAAGGACCCGCAGCTGTTCCCTGCTTTGCACTGGAGCAGCTTTTCTCTTTCCTCTTGCTATGCCCATTCCTCTGAGCCTTGCCCTTTCTGGATGGAAAGTCAGATGACTACATGTCCCTGGGATATCTCTTGGTTATTCACATTTTAGAGGGGAATCCCAGGAAACCCTAGTCTACCTTTGGGAGAAGACTCTGTCTGTCTCTCCTTGGGTATCAGCAGATTCCTAATGATTGGTGATGGCATCCAACATCAGAACATTCCCCATGAGGGGCACCTGGTCTCAGTTTTGAGGTCAGAAAAATTCCATTGCTAGAGAGAGTATTCTGACCAGAGAAGAGGTCAGGTAGATGCCTGAGAAGATACCTGTAGTCAAGAAGACGTTCCATGAGGCGGGTGACTGAGGTCACAAAGGAAATGCCGGTCTCGCGCCATGTTTCCTGTTCAACCTTCTCCAGGAGGCTATTGGTGGAGGGGTGGGGGAAGCAAACACAATTCATGAGCCTTCCCCTGGGCACAAGAATGAAGTCCAAGAGCCCATGGGGGCTGTGATGGATCTGGAGACAGCAGGCTTACCACACTGCAGTCTTACCTGGGGTAGGGCCCAAACAGCTGGGTTCTACTCCATGCAGCAGAAAGCAAAGACAAGGAGGTTACTGAACTGGCAGCAACAAATGAACACATCTTCCATTTCCCTGTGCAAGTTCCTAAAGATGCCAGTGAAGTGGAAGTGAAGAAGTGGTTTAAAGGCCCAGCCAGCTTAGGTGTATACTGTGAGGTCTGTTCTGAAGGAGCAGCTGAGGAAGAGGCCACTGAGGGATGTGCCTGGCTTTGCCAATTGGCTATCTGCTTCATTCACTGCCCAGAGCCACCCTCAGCAAACATACAAACCAGTCTCTTCACAGAAACGAGCCTTGGGGGTCCAACTTAAGGGACAGTGAGCAAGTCCAGGATCTACCTTCAGCCATCCAACTGTCAGAGAATGCTGCCATGCAAAATGTGCCAGAGCCAAGAGCTAAATGCTAAAGTCCTTTTGTTACTTGACAGCTCCATGTTCCTGGTACCACATGGCAGCCTCTGACTTCTCCAAAAAGCCTAGCTTCTGAGATCCTCTGGTCATCCCACAATTTTCTTCTAGGGGACAATGACTCTTTTCGCTTGCTCCAGTGATGAGTCCATGTCCAGTTCTCACTCCACATAATCCTATTCTTGATTCCTTTCCACACTGTTCCTTGCCTAAGGTAATGAAAGTCATCTGGAGTGACAGGTCCAGCTGAGGGCCCAGTACTGGGAACTCAAACCCACAGCATGGCTGCTGTTAATGCTACTGCTGTGTGATGACTGTCTCTCTGCACAAAGTATCCTGCTTAGGCCTGGCTTCTGGAAAATGAGGGTTTCCCATGTTGCCCATATTGTTAGAGAGAGAGAGAAGGCAAGACCTCTAACTCTGACCTCTATGGCTTTACTCATTGAGAAATATATCAGCACTTCTCAAACTGTGTTCTATAGGCAGAAGTGTTCTATGAGCACACAAGCATGGGAAATGCTGGTCACTACGTCTTCCTTTTGGAGATTTTTTCACATCCTTTTTTTTTTTTAAGATGGGGTCATGCTGCCCAGGATGGTCTCAATCCTTTCACCTCAGCCTTTTGAGTAGCTAGGATTATAGGCAATGCACCACCACACCCAGCATATAACTTTTTGTGCATTAAAGATTTTGAAAAGCCTTAAAGAGACTTGCTCAATTGTGTTTAACTGAATCTTTTCTAAACTGATTAACCCATGATTTACTTTTTCTTTTTTTACATACAATACACATCTTCCCAAAACACAAATTGTGACATACTACTCCATGTTATCTGTGACTCTCAGTTCTCAGACTGATTTTAAAAGAATTTATGAACACTATCTGGTCAGGTAACTAGTAATTGTGGGTTATTTTTGTACTTTTTCCTTTGTAGTGAAGTCATTTGTTAGTGGCCAAGGAAGAGATTCCTCTACCTTGTTTCCACAATTAGAATCATCTTCCGCTGAAAGAGAAATATTAAAAGATGGATTCATTTTTACAAATTATAATTATGTAATATTAAAATAAATTCACATTTAATGTCATGACTCATTAAGAAACAAAATGGGCGTGGTATAGCAGAAAAACCTCCCCCTCTTGAAACGGGAAGATCTGGGTTCTCCTTCTACAGCTGCCTCTTACTGGTCACACAACTGAGGGCATCTAGCACTTCCCTGGGTCCCGTTACATCATCCCTCAAGCGGGAAGGAGAAGAATCTCTACTCTGCCCACCTTGCAGGTATATTGTGAGGATCAAATTGGATAAGAAATGTCAATACATTTTACACACTATAAAGTTCTAAGTGAATGTGTAGTATTATTACTGGAAAAATACATTAGAAGTTTGTCTTCAAAATGATACTAAAACAAAGATAATCTCAAAGCTGAAAATGATGAGTAAGATAGGGAGGCTACCCCAGAGCTATAAATGTCCTAAGATTTCATTTTCTTAGGAAGATAAAATAACAACATCACTGTCTACCTGGGAGAGCCATAGTTCCTCCGAATCCCTCCTTAGGTCTCTTGGCTGCCATCAACTCAAGACAGATGCCATAGAATGGTAGACCTGGGAGAATCTTGATATCATTCAGTACAACAACCTCACTTCACAAACAGGAAAACTGACCTGCAGAGGGGGTAGTGACTTGTTCAAGAGTCCTCTGGAGTGTTTTTTAAATGGATTGTACTATCTTAAAAAACAGGCCAAATAGGAGTCCTTCTTTCACAGGAAGATTTGTCCCCCACCCTGAAATGCCATCATTGAGCCCTAAACTGATTGAGTCTCTATGAACTGTTTGTCCAACCAAATGCAGTACAGGCTATGAAGACATACAGTGGTCCTTTTCTTGTCAGCAGATCTAGGAGCTCAGAGTTATTACCTACCTCTACCTCTTCAGTCAACTATGGCAATCCCTGTAGAAGCTTGCTTTCTTGTTGACAGAAGGTGAGCACTGTTACCACCAGGAATAACCCAGGTCTTTCTTGATAACCAACTTCTAAAGCCTGCCCAGTGCAGTTATAACCTCTACCTTTCATTGGCCCGCTTCAACCCTACCCCAATGTGATGTGCTTAGGGCTGGAGCAGCTTACAGTAGGCTGAAGAGCTCCCTGTAGCTCTCGTCACCTTTCCCTTCTGACACCATGCTGTCCAGCTTGTCAATCAGCTCGGCCTCCACCTAGAAGGAAGTAGAAACTTCATAAACCTGAGCCGACCTAAACAGAAGGATGGAAAATCTGGTTCCTGTGATGAGGATTGTAGGAGAATACTTCCTGATCTTGTCCTTGCTTCAAATTGTGTCCTTGCCAGGGAAGATAAGATCTCATCTACACCCACCCTGTAGGTGAGATTAGAACTCTACTGCCCTGCAGTTAGAGATTAGGATCCTGTGGTTTTTCTTTGACACCAACACAAACTATCTCATTCTCCTTAGTGAAATAGTTATTCAAGAATTCGAACTACTGAGGTACCTATACTCCCAGTCAACATTAACTTCTTAATAAATGATATCCAGTTCTATATGGGTACCAAAAGGTTTCTTCAGGGCCTCTGAATCTTATTTGCATAGTTGTCACTGAAGTAAGAGTGAGTTTTTAATAAATGATACTACTGACAATAAAAAAAAAAAAGATCTCATCTACAGCACCAAGAAACCACTCTCCCTCCCCAAATCGTGAAGGCCTCTCCCCTTAGTGGTTTAAATAAGGAGTGGGACTTAAAAGTATCAGGTACCCTTTCCCGGTCTAAGGGTAAAAGGCAAGGATTCCCTGGAGAAAAAAGTATTTTGGATCCAAAAGAGGACTTTGTCAAGTATTTTTCTTTCTTTAAAAATATTTGGTTACAATTACAACTTTACCCTCTAGTCAGCCAGCTAAAAAGAAAGCTCGCTGAGGAGCTTGTCCTTACTCTAATTGCTAACATTAATCGGGGTTGAATGAGATGTGTTTCCTTCAGAGATTTTCCTTCAGGATAATAGGCTCTACTGTTTGTACCCACAGAAGCTAAAGCTCTTGAGCTGCTCTTCCTGTCACTGCTGCATCACTGAGTTCTCTGCATTTGTTACTGGATCCTTGAATCATAAAGAATAATACTACATTTGTTCCTACCCTATGGATTTGCCCAGGCATTCAGCAGTGCTCAGCTACTTTTCTAATAGGCCCTACTGGACTTACTCTGAGGTGAGAAATTAGCTGAAAGTGATGTGAGATGAAATCTTTTTAACCCTTCTTTATCCTTTAAAATGTGGTATTGTGATATTATTTATATAGATATTTCATATAAACAAAGAAATCCTGGCATGCTGCATTTAATAAGGTAGTATTACAGAAGGTTTTGTCACTCTATATAGGGATAAAAAATCTTAGGGCAATGAAGTAATAAAAGAATAACTGAATTCGTAAATTCATTAAAGGCAATTAGGACCTCTGAAGTCTCATCAGCAGAAAATGAGGACAGATCAATAAATATGGCCTTTTTAATAGTGGTCTGCTACATAGTCAGAGAAGAAATGAGTCAGCTGCTTGAATATCTATTTCAGATGAAATAGAAAATCTGAGACCTGGAATCCTTAGGGATCAGTGCTATCCTGCTCTCTCTATGTAGGGAAGAGGCATAAGTAGGCACTTGCTTGGGGTCATATAAAGTCAGGGAGAGCTAGGTCTAGAAGACAAGGTGTCTTACTCCAAGTTCAGAGCTTGTCTTGCCTCATGGGGTCAACCTGCTGGCCACAAGGCTTCTAAGAGAAGGGCCTGATTATAACAAGGGATATCTCATCATACATGGAGCTGTAGGTTGATTTTACATCCCAGAACAGAACAAAAAGGAGGGGAGAAGACCTGGAGCAGCAGAGAGTACAACAGTGCAAACAGGGTATAGCAGTCCACTGGAATCTAAAGGTTTTCAAAATGGGTCTCTGAAGCAGCAGCAGCAGCAGCAGCCACATCAGAGATCACATTAGAAATTCAAATTCTCAGGCCTCCCTCAGCCTGTTGGATCCACAACTCAGGATAGGGATGGAAGTGTACAGTCTGTGTTTTAACAAGCCCTCCAAGTGGTTCTGATGTCTGTGCAAGTGTTAGGACTTTTGAACTAGGCAAAGAAGTTGGTGATGGAAGCAAATGAGAACACCAGTGTATCTAACCCCTACAGAGATGATAAAGGAAGAAGGTATTAGGAGAAATCTAGAAATCTAAAACATGGGATACTGAAGATGAACGTAAGTAAAATCAACATCTCTAAGTTAAACAAAATAAGTTCTTTACACATATCATGTCATACACAATTAATGATATTGACTAGCAGGTTTGCAGAGTTACTTTTCTTTTAGAGAACCAAAATTCCTAAAGTGACACCTTGTTATTTATTCAATAAACATTTGTCCTGTGACATAACAAGCTGTATAGTTATGGACAAATATTTATCTCTCTGAGCCCAAGTTTCCTAATTTGTGAAATGAGAATGGTGGTAACATTCCTCTTCAGTGTCACAGTGCCCTAGCTCTTCGAGTGCCCAATAAATGTTTTTATTTTCATCTCCTTGAGCCTACCATGTCCCAGGAACCTTGGTGAGTTCTGAGAAATAAAATGCATAAGAAATAATCCTGGTGCCTGAGAGCTCATTTTCTGGTAGGGGAGGCAAGCACAATAGCTGACACAGTTCATCATGGTCAATGCTAAGATGGGATACACAAAAAAGGGTAGACTGAGTTTCAAAAAATAGTGCAAAAAAATGTTTCTGGCTTTTTGATCCAGTGATTACAGGTTAAAAAATTTATCTAAGAAAATAGGGATGAATATTTTTGGCAACATTAATAACAAAAATTTGGGCTGGGCGCGGTGGCTCAAGTCTGTAATCCCAGGACTCTGGAAGGCCAAGGCGAGAGACCAGCCTGGGCAACTTGGTGCTGGGCGTGGCAGCACATGCCTATAGTTCCAGCTACTTGGAAGGCTAAGGCGGAAGGATCACCTGAGTCCCATAAGTCGACACAGGGGTGGCCATGAGCATGCCAGTAGCACTCCAGCCTGGGTGACAGAGTGAGACTCTGACTCAAAAAAAAAAAAAAAATGGAATGAATCTAAGTTTCTAAAACCAGGAGCGTAACAAAATACATTGTGGTCCAGTCACACCATGGAATAAATGTAGCCTCTAAACTGACAGAGTAGTATAGAGAAGCCTTAACTGACATGAAGAGATAGTCATAACAAATTGCTACCAAAATATAATAATAATAAATATTTGCATTTTAATATTTCTGCATTAAACAAGTATCATTTTATAATTATAAAAAAATATTTTTAGTAGGTGGTGAGAAGTAGGGAAGTAGTTAATGGAGCCAAAGTTGTGGAAAGCACAGTCAGAATCAAGACCAAAAAGTTGTTGGATTTTGGTGATTAGGTTATGGGTGACCTTCAAGAGAGCAGTTTCAACAAAGGTGGGTATGGAATATATACTAGACTGAACTGACAGGAGGGCAAGAAGTGGAAACACCGGGACTAAAAGAATAGACTACTCTTTTAAAAATATTTGGTGGCAAAAGGAAGCAGCAGCAAGATTTTTCTAACCAAAGACAACAAAGTTTACTTGGCTTGCTGGATATTAACTATTTATGATATCTTATTGTGAGGAAGAACTAAATTCATCACCCAAGTCTTGAAATGTGAGCTCCAACTTAATCTTTCACAAAATTAAATCTCCTTATTCAGTGTTAGTGATGGTGGAATGCAGCCTAGCTCCTCTTTTAGTAGACGTAAGTGACCCAAAGTGCAGTTTTGCAGTGTCACCTACTTCTTGGTAATTGGATTTTCACATCAGGTAGTTGTCATTTTGCATAATTAGAAGGCACAGGTTGTGATAACGCAAAAAGGCAACTGCTCCTTTTTTGTTTGAAGTTATTAGTTCTCAAAGTTCTGGAGGCATCAGGGTAGCCAAAGTTGTGGAAAGCACAGTCAGAATCAAGACCAAAATCCACTCCATAAGTGGATTTATCTTAAATACTATTTATTACCCATGATAAAGAGCATCTATAACAAAACCTAGAACTAGCATTGTGTTTAATAGTGAAATGCAGAATACTTTTTCCTAAGAACAAGGTAAATTTGCCCACTCTTATTACTCTTATTTAACATCATAACTAGAGGTCCTGGCCAATGCAAGGAGGCAAGAAAAAGAAATGACATAAAGAGAAATAAGACTAGAAAGGAAGAAATGAAACCGTCTCTATTTGCAGATGACAAGATTGTTTAAATAGAAAATCCCAAGCAATCTTCAAAAAAATTTTCAAAACTAATAACTGCTTTTAGCAAGGGTACAAGATATTAAAATGAGCTAAATTAGTTAATAAAATCAAATTGCTAGCAAAATAATAATATTAACCAGCTTACTCCATTTTGTTTAGAACTTTCATCTCAGTTACCTGCCTGACCTAAGAATCAATGCCTACATGTAATTACAATAATGTTCCCATGACCATAGACCCCCAACTTTGTTTCCTTTGGGCAGGTTATGCTGACTGTTGTCTGCTGACCGTTACAGAACTCCTTCGCCATAAGTTCCATGTGATTGTATACTTTGTTAACTGAAATCAAATGTTATGCTTTCACATTCTCAGAGTTTGTTCTTATATTCTGTTAGTGACCTAACCAAGGTAACTCCATTATATAATGATTCTTCTTCCTTGTCTCTATGTAACTACTTTAAATTATATCTTAATGGCAGAACTCCAGGGACTTTCTGGACACTGGCTATACTTAGGACATGAAATTAATCATAACTCCCTAACAATTAAAGTTCCCATTTTGGTTGCCAAGTTGTTAGTTAATAGTTGCTATGGTCACTAAGTTCCTATGTAGCCAATACTACAAATTTTACGTACAAAAGCTTGCCACAAACTGCACCAGTTTGCCAAGAGTTTTTCTGGCGTTTGCCTACTCTTGACCCGCGTGTTTAATAAATTCATAATTAATTAGACTCAACTTGCTGGCGTAACTTCTTCTTGCTTACTCGGTCATAACAACATAAGGTTAATAATCGTAAAAATCAGTTGTATTTATATATACTAGCAAGGAACAACTATAAACTAAAATTTAAAAATTGGAATCACTTATAATAGACACCCAAACAGGAAATACATATAAATCTAACAACATATGTGTAAGATCTGTATGCTAAAACTACAAAACACTGATGGAAGAAATTTTAAAACTCCTAAATAAATGGAAAGAGATATACTGTCTTCATAGACTAGAACACTCAGTATTGTTAAGATATCAAATTTTCCAAATTTCATCTATAGATTAAATGCAATCCTAATCAAAGTCCCAGCAGAAATTTTTAAATATTGACTTGCTGATTCTAAAATTTGTAGGAAAAAGAAAATGGAATTAGAATAGCTAACACAATACTTAAAAAGAAAATTCATAGCACCTAGTTTTAAGACTAACTATAAATCTACTAGAAACAAGTGTGGTATTGATGAAAAGAATAAACATATTGTTCAATGGAAAAACTAGAGAGTTCAGAAACAGAGTCATACAACTATGGTAAATTGATTTAAAAATATTTTTAATTGATAAATAATAATTGTATATATGTATTTATAGAATACAATGTGATGTGTTGATATATGTATACATTATACAATAATTGAATCAAGATTTATTTATTTATTTTTTGAGTTGGAGTCTTACTCCGTTGCCCAGGCTGGAATGCACTGGCACACTCACGGTCGCCCCAGCGTCGACCTGCTGGGCTCAGACGATCCTTCCGTCTTAGCCTTCCAAGTAGCCGGAACGACAAGTGCGCACTACAATGCCCAGCTAATTTTTTAAAAAATTTATTGTAGAGATGAGGTATCGCCAAGTTGCCCAGGCTGTTCTTGAACCTGAAGGCTCAGGCAATCCCCTCACCTTGGTCTCCCAAAGTGCTGGGATTACAGGCTTAAGCCACTGTTCCCGGCCTAAATCACGATTTTAAACATATCTATTACCTCACCTACTTATTATTTTTGTGGTGAGAACATTTAAAATCTATGCTTCTAGCAATTTTTTAACATACAATACGTTATTATTAACTCTAGTCACCATGCTATGCAATAGATCACTAAAATGTATTTCTCGTAACCAAAACTTTGTATCCTTTGATGGCCAATTCTCTTTGACAAAGGTAGAAAGAGAATTCAAGGAGAAAGGACAGTTCTTCAAAAAAAGGTGTGGAATAATTGGACATTCAAATGTAAAAAAAAAGAACTTCAACCTATCCTTCACATCTTATACAAAAATCAACTCCAAAATAGAGAATAGGTCTAAATTTAAAATGTATAATTATAAAACTTATAAAACATAGGAGAAAAAAATGTTGTGGCCCTGGGTTAGGTAAAAAGTTTTTTAGAAATAACCCCAAAAGCATGACACATAAAATAAAAACATTGATAATTTGGACTTCATAGAATTTACACTTTTGTTCTATAAAAGGCACTATTTAGTAAATGAAAAGATAAGCTAAATATTTGGAGAAAACTTTTGTAAATCATATATTCAACAAAGGACTTACAACCAGAATAAAGAACCTTTAAAACACAACAGTAGAAGGGTCCATGCTATAAAAGAAATCAAAAGCAATCTCCAATAATCAGAACCCTTCTGCAATTTTTTCTAATGCTGATTTGTTTTCTGGCACTACTGCTTCTATGTCTTTTTTTTTTTTTTTTTTTAAGTCAGAGTCTCGCTTTTACCCAGGTTGGAGTGCAGTTGCATGCTCACGGCCACCACAGTCTCTAACTGCAGGGCTTAGGCAATTTTTCCCCCTTAGCTGGAATCACAGGTTTGTACCACCACATTGAGCCAATTTTTAAATTTATTGTAGAGGTTGGCCTTGAACACCTGGCTTCAGGCAATTCTCTCACCTCGGCCTCCCAAACTGCTGGGATTACAGGCATCAGCCACCACATCTGACCTCTTCTGTGTCTTCTTTTCAGTTATGTGGCACTGGGTTAGAAACACTCGTTTCCATCGAGTCATCTGCTGTTAACTCCTCTGGTGTGGTGCTTGTTAGCTCTTGAATGTCTTCAAGAGATAAATCTTTAGACCCTTTCCTCCCTACCTTTTTGTCCTATACACAATTGTTTTTTATAATTTCCTTGGTTGGTTCTAGAGAGACAGACTGCTCATATAGAGACAACAGTAACACATGGTGTGTTAAGCAGAATCTTAGAATAATTGCTTTTAAACATTAAATATCTTTAAAATATTAAACATTAACTAACTTTAATGAATAATGGTGATTTGAACTATTTTCCAAATGAACAAAAAAATACCCGAGAGACTTTATTACCAATAGCAACTTCTAAGGAGCATACTTTAAGAAGAAACAGTCATTCTTCTGTTTGAAGATAAAATGAAAGCAGACTTGATCAAATTATGGTGGACACTGAACTACAGAAGCCATGCAGTCCCTGGCAACATCAATTTAAAAAATATTTAGATATAATAAAAGTATATCTCACATATTTTAAAAAAATAGAATAGCAAATTCTGTGCTTCCTAAATAATTTTACCAATGGCTGAATAATCTAGTTTTTAGAACATTATCCATCACTATCTTCTTGAAATGTGATGGGCCTTCCATTGCATATAATATTGGTTACTCTTTTATCAGAACTGATTTGTGCTAAAGCACTCACAGTGCATAGATGTTGACCACAAGACTCTGAACACTCAGAAGGTCTCATGAGGATTACCTTCAGGAAGCAAACACACTGGAAGACAAAGTCTCCTTTGCTCATGTGTGAGCTTCAGTCTCCAGGGAGACACAGCAAGACTACATCTTCGCTTTCACCACTGTATAACGTACTTCCATATATGTCTTAGTCTATTTTTTTTAATATAATATATTTTTATTGTGATATTGAGGGGTACAGTTAAGGGTTAGGTACACAAATATGTCTCGTTCAGGCACCCTTGTTGATAAGAAGCATCCCCCCAACCCCAGACAGGTATTTACTGCCATTAATCCCTTCCCCTATCCCCCCTCCCCATAGTTTCCCACCACTGTCAGTCATTTTCTTGTGGTAATACGTTGGATGATCAAGGTCTACTATATGAGTGAGAACATGTGATACTCAGTTTTTTGTTTCTGTGAGAGGTCACTCAGTATTATAGACTCTAGTT
>CAUYQG010137257.1:0-12473 GCA_963574415.1 Tarsius wallacei | reverse complement strand
AGTTCCAGCTACTTGGAAGGCTGAGGCGGAAGGATCGCCGGAGCCCAGCAGGTCGAGGCTGCGGTGGCCGGGAGCAGCCACTGCACTCCAGTCTGGGTGACAGAGTGAGACTCCAACTCAAAAAAAAAAAAAAAAAAAAATTGCATTGGCACATAGGTGCTTACAGCTACGCTGTGAATTTTTACCAATTAAACGTCCACTTGAATTAATCCAGGAAGGACTCATCAGAAAGAGCCATCAGGACCACTGTCCACCATGGTAACTCTCAGGACAGACACAGGGGAAGTCTCTCAATGCCCCTTTGCAGGAAATCTGTTTCTAACATTTTCATTACTGCTCCTGAAGCATTTCCAGTGTCATTAATGCATGTGCTGCACTTCATTACATTGGATCCTCTTTGCAAATACTCTCTTCGCTCCCCCCTCCCTCCCTCCTTCCTTTTTTCCTTGTAAGGTTTTCTGTAAACCTGAGTGCATATTTTGCCGGCTGCTCAGAGCTGCCCGGAAGCTTGGAAACAGTCAGACAAGCGCTGCGTGCCCCTGGACTGCAGCAAACCCTTCTGTTGGCTGGTTTAATCCTCCCGACTTCAGCCGTTTCCCATTTGGTCTTTCACATCATCTCGGGCTAATCCGTCAAACATTTTAGACAGCAAAGCCAATCTCCAATTGCTGAGGACTTTGCCACAAGCATCATGTCTGTTAATAAGATTTTCATTTGGAAAGATGCCAGGGCTCCGTGTTTTCTATTGTATATAAATACTAAGATGTAATAGCTTCGGGTTTTGTTTAATGTTAACGTCAACTATTTAAGGAGGAAAAAAGGTTCTCAAATGCCTGGCCCGACAGTGAAATACCCTACTGACAGCTATTTGCAAGGGTAATGTTGTGGAAAACAACATCCATCTTGGAAACAGTTTCATTAGCCCCATCTAGCTGACCTCTCCACATAATGTTGTCAAATGTGACGGGCATCAGATTATTGGGAATATGGAGATCAATAAATATGCAACACCGGCGCTTAGAATGCTTCTGGCACCAGAGTCATACAAATGCCATCTAACACGGCTCAGAGTCGCTGTCATCTGTCACAACAGCTAGTAAATAGACAAGCTTAGGGGGCAGGCTATCCGTAACAGTAAAATATATGGGTGAAGATGAATTAGACAGGAAGTGTATAGTCAAGGTTCTGATGCATGAAGGTTCCAAATGAAAAACACCAGGCAAACACTCTGAAGCAACAGCCTGCCTCCTTCAGGGAATCCATATAAATCCTTGCCACATGGTCAGAAGCTGCTCTGTGGTCCTGCCTCGGTGCTTTCTATGTCGGCTGCCAAGGGAGTTAAGTTTGCTTCTGGGATGCTTGCTAGAAGCTTGGAGTATCTCCATTACATATCTGTATTACATGAGGGAGTCAGATCACACATCCCCCCCAATTTCTGTTTGCAATATGTTTTTCCAGATGATAGCTGCCCAGAGCCAAAAGCAGTGCCTGCACTGTCCAACAGTGCCTCCACCTTTGGGCCCACAAAAGAAAAACCTGGTTGAGGTGTCAAAGAAAACTCCAACCCAACCTGGCAGCCATCAAATTGCCCAGATATTCAGATCTTTGGGAACCGCGTCTGCTGACAACTTCTGCATCAGGCCACCCCTTCTAAGATCTCCGCCTGCCGGGCACAGAATATCACCCCCACTCTTCACACACACCGCTGCCTGAGGCTGAAGGCCCTCGCTTTGAACTAACGGTATTCTCCGATTTTCCGGGACAGCCACCACTGTCTGGATCACTCTTTTTCATAAACCCTCTCTCCCCTCCAAAAAGTGCCTGAATCCAGCCCAAATCCATCTTTAGGGTAAAGGAACTTAAAGAAAGGCAAATTCTCAAAACAGCAAGCACAAGGGGTGGAAGCCACATTTGTGCGTCTACTCAGACAGCCTGTGCCAGAACAAATGTGTTCCTCAAGCCCAATTAATGTTGATGACCAACGATGACCAACGCACGTCCACCCCGCTATGTTTTAAGACATGTCATTCATCTCTATGGAAAAGAGAACAAACAAGAAGCATAAAGGTATTTTTGAAGTATACTGTGATGAGGTACTTGGCTAGTAATTTGCAGCCTAGGTACACAGCATACCTTTTAGCACGGCTATTTATCTCTCAGGGAGAATGCTGCCGTACTTACGATAAAGGCTCTGTTGGACCTCTTCATCAATAGCAAACCTTTAAGCACAGCACATCTCATAAATAGGAGTTCCACTAACACAGACTTCAAAAGGATAGAACTTGATAATTCAAAAATAGAGCTATATTAAGTGTTCCAGCAGTCCATCCATAAAAGCCATCGTATATTCCAAACGCCAGAGTCCTCCGAGCAACATGACAGGTCTATTAGAATAATAGCTGGGGAAAGCATAATTACAAGTAATCATTGGCTGGAAAGGAGCTAGTTGTTTTTGCAGAGCAAAATGCCGCGCTGAGCCCCGCGGAAAATGCAGCCTGAGCAGCCACGGCGAGGGCAGATAACCATCGAAAATAACCATGGCGCAAGCCCTGCACTATTTATTTCTATTTATTAAGAACTCTTTGTATACCTTAATGTTCTCCCGGTGAAATCATCTTAATTTGAGCCCACGTTTTCTTTGGATAAGATTATTACATAATTGCTACTTACCGGCCACTATTTTCTATACATTTGTTGGTCAAACAGTTAGAGTGTCTGTCTCTTCCAGCCTGGCAGAGTGATCACTCCACCAGGCAGGGGCTCCTGGTTGGCTCTGTGGAGCCATATTGTATATACACATATGCCAAAAAGGATGAAGAAAGCTAGGCTAAGCATTAGCTTTTTAATTAAGAGATGACTGACTTGAGCTGTCAAAGGAACGGTATTGTTTCTCCAATAGGGGTGGCAAAGGGTGGGGCTCTCGTGGGCTGTTTTCCTGTAGATTGGACTGAATCAGGTACCAGAAACCCCATTCCTCTGGCGGTTTCTGTTGGTCCTCCTCTTTGATGAGATGGATTCTCCGCCCTTTTCAAACACTTTAAAGTTGTCAAAATGCCAGGAGAGGAGCCTCGTCAACAAGCCCAGGAGGAAGTCAGGACAAGGATCGTTAGCTCCGCTTCGCAGATGTGTAAACTGAGGTTCAGGAAGTGGATGAACTCCCCAGGGGCACACAGTTAGTGGGTAGGTGGGACTTGAGCCCTTCTTACCAGCTCCTGATCCTGCTCTGACCAAGTACTTGCTGTGCAACTGAACTTCCATCTCCCTGACTCTGGAGGTGCCTGTAAAGATGAGAAGTCACATGCATGTGCGATCATGCAGGTGCCAACATGGTCTCCACATGCTGAGACAGACCAGTGTGCCAGCTTCAGGCCACATGCCTCAGCCTCCAGGGAGACAGCGCAGGGGTTGCCACCCAACATGGAAGGCAACGTGCTCTGTGAGCAAATAACTGACTCAAATCATCTGACCCAATAGCTGAGTCAGACTCACCTGTGTCTTGACATCATTCACTCACCCAACATTTACTGATTTATGAGCAGGGTACTAGGTATGGAGGGAGGAAGGGGAAGACAGGTGAAAAATCTAGTTTTTAGCCCAGAGGTAAAAAAGATGTACATCGATGGCATGGCCTAATAATAGTAATTGATGTTGAGCACATAGGACAGACACAGGGAGCCAGTGAGGTGCACAGAAGACCACCGGAACCCCAGCTCCTCTGCTGACTTTCTAGCCATCTGTATCTGGGCTACTGACTTAACATCATTGAGCCTCAGCATTCTCATCTGGAAAATGGGAGCAGCAATACTGCCTGGCTCAAAGAGTTGTAAAAGCAGGAGATGATCCATGTGACACACCTAGCCTAGTGCAGGGTATACAGGAGGTGCTCACTAAACAGCCCCATCCTTTGAAGTGCCATAGGAAGTCAGAGGAGGAAGTGACCCATGGGCCCTGCATTCTTAGAAAAGTTCAGCTGGCCCTTGGAGAGCAGGGAACCAGTTCTCTGAAAAGCCAACGCCTCAGGCCTGATCATGGTGGTTCAGAAACTCAACTGGCCTCCTGCCAGGGTCTCATGTTTAATAAAACTGTAATAGAAATCTCCTTTGGAGCTCAGGTATGTAGGTATGCTTGCTTCTCACATGGAAGCCTAGCCAATACTGTGAAAGTCAGGACGTAAAAATCTTTTGGATTTCAACAGCGTTATCAGTGTTGGTTATAAATTTGTAATACACAGTCCCATTCCTTCCTTCCACTCAAAATACTCAAGTTCAAAATTAATTTGGTTTTGAGATAGTGATACCAGGATATCATCAACACTAGGTTAGAAATCCCTGCCCAATGAATGTATTAAGAAATCCCTGCCCAATGTAGGCTATTAAGGGATATTCAGCTTATCAAGAGCTAATCTTCAACCTCTCTGCTAGGATAAAGCTCCTGTAATACCCAGCAAGACTATATCTTCTGCATCCAGTGTACACACCTTGGATATAAGACTTCAAGGAAGAGGGTGGGGATGACAGTGGTCGTGATGTTGGTGTGATGGTGACAATGACTTTATAATCAGGGGGTAAAGGTTCGGTTCATGGTTAGTTCTGGACAAGAGATCCAGTTAGGCAAAGAATTCTAAACCATCTACCATCATCATGAATCATGAACGCCAGACCTGAACAGAGTCAACTGGCTCACTCCAAGGCCCGAGGACCCGAGACAGTGCACTTCCCCTCAGTGGCTTCAGAATGATGGAGTCAAGCTAAACGAGCCGTGCATCAACAAACTCGGAAGTCTGTTGAAGGGTTTTACTCTGGAGAAGATCATTGACTCCAGAATAACCATTTTAGGCATGTCATGGGCTCGGAAAAGATGCAAACTTGCACGTTAACCCAAATAAGCAAGAGTCTGTAATGACTTTATGAATCCACGAAGCTCCTGTTTTATGCCACACATGTACCTGCCACTGGCTCTGTGGAAACTGGTGCATGTCCTAGCCCTCCCCTCCTTGGCCCCACCACTGCGTTTGTAAAATGATTTCTGAAATCACCTCTTGAAGAAAGCCTCATTACCCAGTGACATGTTGTAATCCTAGCCAATGCTTCCAGAAAAGTTTCAATGTCCATTACATTAGCTAGCCTTAAAATTGAATACAAATCCATTTTAATCAATATGTTGTAATAAATAGATATTAAGGCACCATGGCACTAATGTACAGGTAACTAATTAAAGCGCCAGCATTTGCAGCACTCACATACCTCAATTTTCTCTACAAAATCCTTATTGAACCACTACTTTAAAAAAAAATAATTGCATTTGCAATTAGACACAGTGAAGTTACATTATCGATTTTCTGCTAAAAACCTTTTTAGTAAACAAGCACAAACTACATTCATTAAATGTAAGTGCTTGGAGCTATGGTGTGAAATTCAATTCAACCATTATCATGAATTACACTGATTATTGCTGTAATTATTTTCTCTTGGATACAACTGCATTTCTGTCCCTTGCTAGTTCTGTTGGACATATAACCATGTTCATTTTATAGCTAATAATACTCAACCGTAGTCCCAGCAATTACTATCACTTATACAAATCATTACGTTAAGCTACGGGTACCTAGTAAGATTCAAAAAAATTAAGTTAAACATCCTTTTTTTACCCTTGAAATAACTAATGGCATTGGAGAACAAGGAAAATTACAGGTGTTAACTGATTTACATTGCAAGCTTTAATCACCTGTACTTGACTTGTCAGGAAGTTCTACTGTCCTGCCCACACATTTTGAGAAAAAAATCCACCAACGGACTTTTTTTTTTTTAGAAATGAACAGTCAGTGGACTGGATTACACATCTGTAGACTCCTTGGGGGAAAAAAAAGCCATTATCATTTAATGCAATGCAAGAGAATGGATTTTATGTTTAATCAGAGTCAATAATGACACTGCATTTTATGTGTGTTTATTGAGGAATCTTATTACCTAAACAGATTTTAGGAGCGAAAACTCCCCTTTACTTTTCTTTCAGAAGCAGCTGCAGGTTTATACACTTCTTAAAGTGAATCCTCCAGGGAAAATGGGCATTTTCAAACAAGACCTCCTTTCTCCCTCAGGCTGAAGGCATTGTACAGTCCGGGCAAGGGTAGGAGATGAAACTCAGCAATATTTTCTCAAAATGGACATGGTCTCAGGAGAACCACCTCAAGAGGAGAACAGGTCAGGAAAAAAGTCAAGGAGGCGACGAGGGAAGTGATATTTTTAAATCCGTGCATATTTCACCCTGGGAAGGTCTGCAGTCTCTGGTTCCTGAGCTGGTGCAGAAGCCCCTCCTGCCAGCCAGAAAGGCCTGTCCTTTTGCCAAGGCCCTACTCCCGAGCTGGGACACTTGGAAGACCTCACTCACTGAGAGCAGGAGCGCTTCTTCCCATTTCACTCAAGAGCCTTTCGGAAAGTAAGCCTCCTTGCTCAGCACTGCCCAGCCTCTTTACCGGGGCCCTGCTTTATCGTTTTTACTGCCCTCCTTGTTGGGCACTGAGGGGCCCAGCTCTGTGTGAGGCCCTGGGGTGGGATGTAAGTGAAGCAGAGGGGCTCGAGAGACCTCAACCACAGCAGAAAAATGGTGGCCTTCTTGAGGGACTGGAGAGTCCTTTAGCATCGTCTCAGTAAGGAATTTTTTTAGAATCACACTCCATATACCTCGCCTTATCTTTTTTTTTTTTTTGAGTTGGAGTCTCACTTTGTCGCCCAGGTTGGAGGACAGTGGCACGCTCACGGCCACCCCAGCATCGACCTGCTGGACTCCGGTGACCCTTCTGCCTGAAATCGCCAGAACTACAGGCGTGCGCTACTGCACCCAGCTAATTTTTGATTTATTGTAGAGACGAGGTCTAGCCAAGTTGACCGGGCTGCTCTCAAACCCGTGGGCTCAAGCATTCCACTCGCCTCTGCCTCCCAAAGTGCCGGATTACAGGTGAGCCACCGAGCCCAGTCATCATATCTTTTTAAAAGGTGTAGGAGGGAGGAAGGTGGCTTATAGAAACCCATAAACAAAATGTTTAACAAATAAGAGAGAACAGCACAAAAGGAGGGTAGTGTGGCGGGGAGGGTTCTATACACCTGGTTCAACACCACAGGGCCCTAAATATTGTCAGAAATCAGTCACAATTTCTTCACGAGGAAGCTCAGAGCTTCCTAGTGTCCAAAGCGAAACGGGAAACACAATCTTAAGGGCATTAGGCTGTTTCCAAAAGACTAAATACAAATTCTAAAATTTAAAGTAATCTTTTAGTTTGGCAATAAAAATATAAACAAAATATAAACAAGATACGTTCTGAATAACATAAGATTCAGAAACCAAGACATAAAGTCATCTTTTTAAAAAGTCAGATATTACTTCCTTCCTAGATTTTGTTTTCTCATGTAATACAGATCAGTGGAAACGTCAATGCTATTTCTAACTAAAAGGAGGATAAAAAGAAAGAAAATCGGACAAAATAGTATTGTTAGCACATCTTAAATGATGAACAGGTGGGAGATAGTATGTGTTCACTGTGTTGGACCACATTTAAATGACTCTAAATTGGCTGATTTAGTCCATCATTTTGGAGTCATTAGAATTTTTCCAAAACAGCTAAATGAATTTTTTGACCATGGTGAACCACATAACGTATTAATTGGTATCATGCATTGAGTACCAAAAAAAAAAAAAAAAATCACACTTTGCTATTCTAAAACAATTTTTAAAGGATTTTTTTTTAAAGAATATTTCTTGCCACTCCTTTTATCTGGGAAATTACCTGCAATAGTTGCATATAGTTTTGAAATGATCAGAAGTCAGAATTCTCAGCCCCCTCCTTGTATCTATTTTAAATGAGTGGGCTTTTTGTTTTTTATGGAAGCAATTTATAGTAAGGATACAGATCTATCAAAGGACCGGTAAAATGAAGAGACAGCCACTCTAGGACAAGCAGGTCATGTGCTATCATCTTGCACCCCTCACCCTCCCCAGAAGGAAACATTTTAAAATACTAACAATTTGACTGCATCCTGTTGTCTGTATGGCTCTGGGTGCTTCCTGGGGAATCATATTAAAGAATTCAAGAGGTGGGCTTGCAAATCCAGAAAAGAGAAAATTAAATTCCTAGAGATGGTCAAGAATATCTTATTCATAAAGAGCCTTTTCCGCAGGACGTTGGAAACATGTAATACAACCTTCAAAGTAAAAACGGTTGTTGCATTAGTTCTGCTTAGCTGACCATGAATACTAATTGCAGGAAGAATTCGCTGTGCCCAATACTTGGGGGCAGAAGCACACAAAAGTGACCGGGGAAGGCAAACAATGAATAAAGTAAAAATGGGCATCCACACCCCTATTCAACTTAACATGATCTGCAACAAAACCCTAAATTACAATGAAATCAGTCTCTGTCTCTCTCCCCCAGAGAGTAGAAGAAAGAAGAGAAGCATCCACAACAAGATTGGTTTTTTGGGGTAAAAATAACACACGCTTTTGCTCTCATTTCGCTTACTCAAATTCTCTTCTTTTACCCCCCTTTTCCTCTATCCCAATTATTACAGTTCCCCTGTATGTTCAGGAACTTTATTCCTGTTGTTTGAGCATCCCATTTTGCATGAGATCTCTGCACGAGAGAGAAATAACCTGTGGGTGGAAAGACGGCTTTGGTGTAAGAATGAGCCTGGATGTGGATTTCAGCTTTGCAATTTACTAGCCATGTGGCCCTAATCCTCTCTGGATCTGTTTCCTCATCTGTAAAATGGGGGAGATCATGCCTAGATCACAGAATTCTGAAGATAAAATGAGAAAATACCTGTGAAGTGCCTGGTACACAACAAATCCTGAACACATTTCTTTCCCTCTCCCTAGAAGTTTTCTCCACTGGTGTTCTAGTAAATGTCTAACCCTCCGCTCTTGGGTGAAAGAAAAGCCCTGATTTGGGGTGATTGCCAATTGCTGTAGTGTCAATACTTCCACCATGGCAGGTTCAAAGCTAATGGCATGGAGGCAGAATTGCGGAGAGATATGCAGTAGCAGACCATTATATAGTCTGCTGAATATTTCCCACCATCATGGAAGCTGCTGGAACTTCTTTCAGCAAATTCAGGATCCCTGCCTCTTTCAGGAAAAAAGAACCTCTGCCCCACCTCCAGTCAGAGCTGACTGGCCAAACAAAAACACCTGACCAGGCTCAGCCAACCAGATTCTCTCCCCTTGAAATGTGAAATTGGGCATGAACTGTTAGGGAATCGCTCTGGGTGAAAGAGCTTTGGGGCAGCCACGTTGCTACCTTGTGTTGCATACTACTGGAAAAAAATAGTGGGGTGCCATGATCCGCACATAAGCACCAGCTCTCAAGAGCTGATTATTCAATTATCATGAATTTTGCAAGCCAAAATTGTGAGCACAACCATTATTAAAAATTAAAGTAGATAAGCTGAAATAAATTATATAAAAATAAAGGCAATGACTATTCAAAACACATCACTTCCTAAATATTTTACTGCATTTTATTATTACCTATGCTCCCAAGATTCTTTATACCCATATACCCGTAAGGTGGGAATACTATATAATGGTCTGCTACTGCACATCTCTCCGCAATTCTGCCTCCATGCCACTAGCTTTGAATCTGCCATGGTGGAAGTATTGACACTACAGCAATTGGCAACCACCCCAAATCAGGGCTTTTCTTTCACCCAAGAGCAGAGGGTTAGACATTTACTAGAACACCAGTGGAGAAAACTTCTAGGGAGAGGGAAAGAAAATGAGTCAGAGGTTCTGTGGAGAACAGAAACAAGAGTTATGGAGAAACTACCAGCTTTCCTGTTCTGAGACCTTTTCCGAAAGTCTAGCTGAACTTCTGCTCGTAGGTTCCAGCAAAACACCCCTGCATCCTTACAGTGAATTCCATTGCTGGGCTCAAACTAGCTCAAGTTGGTTTCTGCATTCCAGTCTTAGCCAATGATCAAGACATAAAATCAATGAGAACACCGCACTCTCTCTTTGGGGTCATTTTAATGTATTCTTAGCTAAGCATAAGAATACAGCCCTGATCACTAGCCGGCCATTGTGGAGATTTTTATGAAATCTCTGTATAATGCACCATGTATCCTGGAGATATTCCTGCTATTTCTTCTTCATCACCAAGAACAATTGAGCACCAGGCTCACTGGCTGTATCCCGTGGGCCCCTCTCCTTTTTCCCCCCGGCAGTACTTGGTACTGTCCAGACTGACATTTATGTAACTACTCCAGGCTGTGCATTAATTACTGTGACACCACACCAATGATCCAATTAGGCCTTAAATGTTTACTTAAAAGAAAGCTCTGTTCATCAAAGCAAGATCAGGTGGCTGGTGGGAAACCAGAACATGTGGCATGGTGGGTAAACCACATATCAGGTGGGCTCTCGGGCAATTCGATTTCCCAGGAAAATCAAAATGCTTTTAATTTTCCATTTTTTTTCCTTAAGTAAGAACTGAAACTCCACCTGCTTGCTTGTCTCCTCTCTTCTTCTGCCCCCTTGCCTCAGCTTCCTCCATACCTCTCTCTTTGCTAAGTTTGTTTTCCTTTTAATAATGGATTCCAAGCCGGGCTTGGTGGCTTAGCCTGTAATCCCTCGCCTGGGGAGGCCAAGGTGAGTGGATTGCCTGAGCCCGCGGGTTCGAGACCCGCCTGGGCAACCTGGCGAGACCTCATCTCTACAATAAATCAAAAAAATTAACCTGGCGTGGTAGTGCGCACCTGTAATTCCAGCTACTTGGAAGGCTGAGGCGGAAGGATCGCCGGAGCCCAGCAGGTCGAGGCTGCGGTGGCCAGAAGCGGCCACTGCACTCCAGTCTCCCAAGGGACAGGATTACAGGCTGAGCCACTGAGCCTGGCTTGTTTTTTTTTTTTTTTTTTTTTTTTTTGAGTTATGGTCTCACTCTGTTACCCAGGCTGGAGTGCGTGGCATGATCACAACTCATCCCAGCTGTGACCTCCTGGGCTTAGGTGATCCTTCTGCCTCAGCCTACTGAGTGCTGGGACTGTAGGTGTGCACCACCACACCCAGCTAAATTGGTTTTTCTTTTGTTTTGGGGTGTTTTTTTTTTGGTAGAAACAAGGTCTCACTAAGTTATCTAGGCTGGTCTTGAGCTTTTGGGCTCAAATGATTCTCCTGCCTTGGCCTCCCACAGTGCTGGGATTACAGGGGTGAGCCACCGCACCTAGCCTTTAAAGAGCATTGTAAATGCATTGGGTCAATTGTATGATAAACTATTCAAATCAGAAAACATGGCTTATTGGATTTTATGGACTTTTAAAAATAATTCACTTTTAGCGCCTATTTTTATTTTATTGTATTTTATTTTTAGAGATAGGGTCTCTGTCTCCTTGGCTGGAGTGCAGTGGTCTGATCATTGCGCATTACAGCCTCAAACTCCTGAGTTCGAGTGATCCTTCCACCTCAGGTATGCACCACCATGCTGGCTAATTTAAAAAGCAATTTTATTAGAGTCAGGCTCTTACTCTTACTATGTTGCCTGGTCTTAGACTCCTGGCCTCAAGCAATCCTCCTGCTTCGGCCTACCATGCTGGGATTACAGGTGTGAGCTAGTATGCCCAGCCCTTTTTTTATAACTAAGGTTGACTATTATCTTGTCACATTTGAAATGGATGCCTTCTTTTTTTTTGAGTTGGAACCCTGAGCCGTCACCCAGGCTGGAGTGCAGTGGCATGCTCACGGCCACTGCAGCCTCGACTTGCTGGGTTCTGGTGATCCTTCTGCTTCAGCCTTCCAAGTAGCCGGAACTACAGGCGCACTACCACACTTGGCTGATTTTTGATTTATTGTAGAGAGAAGGTCTCACTAAGTTGCCCGGGTTGGTCTCGAATCCACTGGATCAGGCAATCCACTTGTCTCGGCTTCCCAAAGTGCTGGGATTACAGGCTGAACCACTGAGCCCGGCCGTATGTCTTATTATAGTATAATGTTGGTGTCTATATTAATTTTCTTCACCATTAGATAGATGTTCCTCCTGTGTGCTTACCTTTGTCAAAGCACAGATAACATGTATTGGTAATGATCTATTTACTTGTCCACATTCACATTCAGAGGTCAATTGATATTCATCATCCTAGTACCTAGAAGTTATCTATAAATAAATTTTTATTGATTGAATAAAAAAATAAAGTTTTTCAAGTTAAAATTGCCGCTTTTCATTTTAGGTAAGCCTCATTTTGTTTTAGCTCATCTACCGTAATGTACAAAAATTCAAAGACTATGCTAGTTCTTTTATCTATGTAATTATTACTACTATGGTATATCATAAAGTTATTTCCAAAATAGTCTTTTTTTTTTTTTTTTTTTTTTTGAGTTGGAGTCCCACTTGATCGCCCAGACTGGAGTGCAGTGGCCGCTCCCGGCCACCGCAGCCTCGACCTGCTGGGCTCCGGCGATCCTTCCGCCTCAGCCTTCCGAGTAGCCGGAAT
>CAUYQG010137252.1:0-21791 GCA_963574415.1 Tarsius wallacei | reverse complement strand
AAAAAAAACAATAAATAAATAAATAAATAAGTAAAAGAAATGAGGTCTTACCCTGTTGCCCACACTGGAGTACAGTGATGCCTTAAGTTCTTGGGCGTAAATAGTCCTCCTGTGTCGGCCCTGAGTAGCTGGGACTGCAGGTGTGCACCTGTACCTGGCTAATATTAAAAAATTTTTTGTAGCGGCCAAGCGTGGTGGCTCAAGCCTATAATCCCAGCACTTTGAGAGGCTGAAGCGAGTGGATTGCCTGAGTCCGTGGGCTCAAGACCAGCCTGGGCAACATGGTGAGACTTCGTCTCTACAATAAATCAAAAAATTAGCCAGGCATGGTAGTGCCTGGAGTTCTAGCTACTTGGAAGGCTGAGGCAGAAGGATCACCTGAGCCCAGCAGGTCAAGGCTGCAGTGGCTGTGTTGAATTGAGGTCTTACTCTGTTGCCTAGGCTGGAGTGTGCACGCCAGCCTGGGCGACAGAGTGAGACTCCAACTAAAAAAAAAAGAAAAAATTTTGTAGAGGTGAGAGTCTCTCTATTTTCCCAGGCTGATCTCAAATTCTTGGTCTCAAGCAATCTTCCTACCTCAGCCTCCTAAAGCGCTGGGATTATGGGTATGATCCACTACACCTGGCCTCTTTTCTCCCTTTTTTTTAAACCCCCAAAACTACAGTACAATATCAGTGTTCTGTGTCTTTTGGGTGTTTTTTCCACTTAAATTTATTGTACTTTGGCCAAGCACAGTGACTCACACCTGTAATCCCAGCTCTTTGGGAGGCTAAAGTATGAGGACTGCTTGAGCCCAGGAGTCTGAGACCAGTCTAAGCAACATAGCAAGACCTTGTCTCTACAAATAATTAGCCAGGCATGGTAGGGTGCACCTGTAGTCCCAGCTAATCAGGAGGCCGAGGTGGAAGGATCGCCTAATAAGCTCAGGACTTCTAGGTTGTGGTAAGCTGTGATTGGGCCACTGTACTCCAGCCTGGGTGACAGAGTAAGACCCTAACCCCAAAACAAACCAACAAACAAATGAATGTATCGTATTTGGAGAGCATCCTCATTCTTTACTACAGCTAATCGTATTTCATTATACTACTTTACTATAATTTATTTAACTCATCTCCTATTGATGGACATTTGGGTGACTTCCAGATTTTGCTGTTACAAATAGTACTGCAGTGATGAACCTTGTATAGACATTATTGTGTTTGCAAATATATCCCAGGATAAATTCCCAAAAGTTATTATCATGAATAATAATACTGTCTTAATTCAGAACATTCCACAGTAGGCACAATTAGTTCTAACTTACCAGGACTAAATGTCTTAACTCCTCTTCCCACTACAGGATTGGATTTCATAGATACTCTGGGACTCACACTCAAGTCAGGAAAGCTGGTATGCACATGTTCAGGAGCTGCCTGATCACTAGAAGTCCTTTTTGTGCCCACGCCAAGCCCTGGGCCAGCTCTAACATGTCCTGAGCTCCCACTGTTGGCTCTTGGGGCCTGTCATTCTTTCGTGAGCTCCCTGGTAACCTGCTTCCCTACAGTGACATTAAGGAGAGTGTCTGGTTTTTCCCACATTTTACATTTTCAGGGTTTTATGTCCTTGATTTTGTAAATATCAGTAATCATGTGGCCTAGTTAATGATTGTCTTAGTCTACTGTGACTGCTATAACAAAATTTCATGGACTGGTTACCTTAAACAACAGACTTTTTTTTTTTTTGAGTTGGAATCTTACTCAGTTGCCCAGGCTGGAGTGCAGTGGCACACTCGCAGTCACCACAGTCTTGACCTGCTGGTCTCAGACAATTCTTCTGCCTCGGCCTTTCAAGTAGCTGAAACCACAGACGTGTACCACAATGTCCGGCTAAGTTTTTGACTTATTATAGAGATAAGGTCTCACCAAGTTGCTCAGGCTAGTCTGAAGCCCTGGACTTAGGCAATCCTCTCGCCTCTGTCTCCCAAAGTGCTGGGATTATAGGTGTGAACCAGCACGCCTGGCTGAACAACAGACATTTATTTCTCAAAGTTCTGGAGGCTAGAAGTTCAAGATCAAACTGTTGCTGAGATTCGGTATCTGGTGACTAGTGACGGCCTTGCTTCTGGGCCCTTCTCTCTGCAGATTTTTCTCTGTATTGTCACATGGTGGAAGGGATGAGGTATCTATGTGGGGTCTCTTTTACAAAGGCACTCATCTGCTCATGAGGGATTGGCCCTCATGACCTAATCACCTCTCAAAGCCCCACCTCCTGATAAAACCTTGGAGGTTAGAATTTCAACATGAATTTTGAGAGTAAACAAACACTCAGACAAAACAGTGATATAATAAGAAAATTAGACTGGGCATGGTGACTCACACCTATAATCCCAGCACTTTGGGAGGCTGAGGTGAGAGGATTGCCTAAGCCCAGGGGTTTGAGACCAGCCTGGGCAGCTTGGTGAGACCTGTCTCTATGATAAATCAAAAAATTAGCCAGGTGTGGTAGTGCATGCCTGTAGTTCCAGCTACTTGGAAGGTTGAGGCTGAAGGATTGCCTGAGCCCATCAGGTCGAGGCTTCGGTGGCCATGAGCATGCCACTGCACTCCAGCCTGGGCGACTGAGTGAGACTCTGACTCAAAAAAAGAAAAAGAAATTTACTTTTGTCTTAGATTGAAACTCAGCTGCTCAAGTTCTGGCAGTTAGTAAAGAAATCTGTCTGGGCCAGGCACAGTGGCTCATGCCTGTAATCCCAGAACTTGGGGAGGCAGAGGCGAGAGGATTGCTTGAGCTCAGGAATTCAAGACCAACCTGCACAACATAGCAAAACCTCATCTTTACAAAAAAATTAAAAAATTAGCCAGGTATGGTGGTACATGCCTGTAGTCTTAGCTCCTCGGGAGGCTGAAGCAGAGGGATTGCCTGAGCCCTGGAATTTGAGGCTGTGGTAGCCATGATCATGTCACTGCCCTCCAGCCTAGGTGACAGAGTAAAACTCCAACTCAAACAAAAAGTGTGTGTGGAAAAAAAATGGTTGTGGTAAGTTGGTGAGAGGGGCATCCCTAGAACTGGGGTCTCCTGATTTATTTCTTTCTGCTATTCTATGCTACATCCCCAAAGAAGTCTCCCTCCAACAATTTTGAAATTTTGTCTGAGATAATTTCTCAGAAAGAAATCCATTTTAATCCATTTTTCTGTCCTATGTCTAACCCATCCTACGTTTCTTCTTAGATTCTCTTGCAACGCCTCTAAGCTCTCAGATGTAACAATCATTAGCTAACTTTTTTTTTTTTTTGAGTTGGAGTCTCACTCTCACCCAGGCTGGAGTGTAGTGGCACGATCATGGCCACCACAGCCTTGACCTGCTGTGCTCAGGCGATCCTTCCACCTCAGCCTTCCATATAGCTGGAACTACAAGCACGTGCCACCATGCCCAGCTAATTTTTTTGATTTATTGTAGAGATGAGGTCTTGCCAAGTTGCTCAGACTGGTCTCGAACCCATGGGCTCAGGCAGTCCTCTTACCTCGGCCTCCCAAAGTGCTAGGATTAAAGGCGTGAGCCTTTTTAAAACTTTCAATTCAAATATAAAATCTAATGCCTTTGAGTATCATGTGTTCAAGAACTTAGTGCTTTACAAGTCTTAACTCTCCATCATAGCCCCTTGTGGAACAGATACTATTATTATCCCCATCTTAAAGATCAGAAGCATAGAGATTACATGACATAGAGGCAGCAGTTAGTCATCTTATGTGGTACCTTCCTAGTTGCCTATGTTATGCTCAGTTGCTTAAATTATCTAGGTATATAGTCTTAAGGAAGGTAAAACAAAAAACAAACAAACAAAAAAACTAAGGTTGTTTTCTCTTTTCTTTTTTTTTTTTTGAGTTGAAGTCTCACTCTGTCGCCCAGACTGGAGTGCAGTGGCTGCTCCTGGCCACCGCAACCTCGACCTGCTGGGCTCCGGCGATCCTTCCGCCTCAGCCTTCCAAGTAGCTGTAACTACAGGCCCACGCTACCACGCCCGGCTAATTTTGTAATTTATTGTAGAGATGAGGTCTCGCTTGCCCAGGCGGGTCTCGAACCTGCGGGCTCAGGCAATCCACTCACCTCAGCCTCCCAAGGCACGGGATTACAGGCTGAGCCACCGAGCCCGGCTTTCTTTTCTTTTTTTTGAGTCAGAGTCTCTGTTGCCCAGGCTGGAGTGCGCTGGCACAATCACGGCTCACTACATCAAGGTTGTTTTTTCTTCCTCAGCTTGGGTTAGGGAGATAGTGGTAGATATCACCTTTCCTCCCGCCAAACAGGTTTGAATATTGGTTGTGCTGCTTGTATTGTGGCTGATTGATAACCTTCTGAAGTTTTCTGTCTTATCCTACGTGCCATTCGCCCCCATACAGGCTCTAATAGACTGGCCCTCTTCTAGGCTCTTAGAAAGATCTGGTGCAAGCTTAACTCAGGATGTGCTGAGTGGAGAATTGAAGAAGCTCTCAGACGGTCTGGAGGGCACCAAGTACAGTAATGTGATGAAACTCCTCCGAGTGGCTCTCAGTGGACAGCAGGTGAGCGGGAGATGGGCTGGATGGTTCCCTGGAGCCCCTCATTTAACCTTACAACTAGCATTTACTGACAGACATTAAACTGATTTTTTTTTTTTTTTTTTTTTTGAGTTGGAGTCTCACTCTGTCACCCAGACTGGAGTGCAATGGCCGCTCCCGGCCACCGCAGCCTTGACCTGCTGGGCTCCAGCAATCCTTCTGCCTCAGCCTTCCAAGTAGCTGGAACTACAGGCACGCACTACCATGCCCGACTAATTTTGGATTTATTGTAGACATGAGGTCTCACCAAGTTGCCCAGGCAGGTCTTGAACCCGCCGGCTCAGGCAATCCACTCACCTCAGCCTCCCAAGGCGCGGGATTACAGGCTGAGCCACCAAGCCCGGCTATTAAACTGATTTTGGAGGATACAAAGGTGACTGAAACATAGTCATGTCCCTCATTAAGTCAATCAATAAAACTTTATTGAGTTCCTACTATGTACAAGGACCATGCTAGGTATAGTAGTGAACAAGGCACATGTGATCCCTGCCTCCTTGGAGTTTGTGGTTTACTGGGGATAACAGATCTATCAACAACTTACCTAGTATGGGAAAACCAGGCTTCTGGGACCCATTCTCATCCAGAGAAATTAAAGATCAATAAAACACAAGTTTGTGGCTGGGTCTCACCGTGTTGCTCAGGCTGGTCTCGAACCCCTGAGTTCAGGTAATCCTCTCGCCTCTGCCTCCCAAAGTGCTGGAATTGTAGGTGTGAGCCACAGAGTGAGACTCCCACTCAAAGCAAACAAAAAACCCCCACAAGCTCTGCTTCTTGGAATACAGGTAGCAGTGTTGGAGTGGGCCTGGGGATAACTTCCACAGATGGAGGCTGAGCATCAGTTCCTTGGGCATGGTAATGCACTAAGGCTGTCTTTTCTCTTTTTGTTCTTAGCAAGGACCTCCTGTAGCTGAGATGATGGTGTCCTTGGGACCAAAGGAAGTACGGGAACGAATCCAGAAGGTGCTTTCCGGCTAGGGAGAGGATATGCAGCACAGTGGAGATGGCCCTAGGAATCTGCGCTCTGGGTAACTGCCTTCAGACGAGAGAAGAAGTAGGTCTGGCACCCATCAGGAAGCTCGCAGAAGGAAAAAAGAGTGGAAACACAACCTCCGACTGTGGACAGTATATTCTTGGTTCCACAGCAGGCCCATCCTCATCAGTTGGCCAGGGAAGCCCAGCCCACCTCACCTCCTTGACTATGTAAAGGAAGTCCCATGTTTGATTTTTGACACCACATTACATAGAGGAGGTTAGGAGTTACTTCACAGAAAAGTTAACATTCTAGAACAGTCCAGCGGGCAGGGCTTAGGAATTAATTTGCCTGGGTTGCCATAACAAAATGCCACAGAACTAGATGGCTTAAACAAAAAAATAGATTGTTCCTGAGGCCTCTCTTCTTGCCTTGCAGACAGCTGCATTCTCACTGTGTCCTCCCGTGGTCTTTCCTCCATGTACACACATCCCTCTTGTCTCTCTGTGTCCAAAGCTCCTCTTCTTAGAAGGACATCGGTCAGATTGGAGTAGGGTCCACCCTGCCAGCCTTGTTTTAACTTTATTTCCTCTGTAAAAGCCTCTCCAAATACAATTACATTCTGAGGTACTGGGGGTTACTTCAACATAAGAATTTTGGAGAGTCACAGTTCAGCCCCTAATAGTTTGGCAGCAGTCTGGACTCATGGATCCCAGTTCTCAAGTCCAGTATGGATTCAGAATAGTCAAGGACAACTGATACAGCAGGACTGAACTGGACGCCAGACTTTTCTTGGGGTTGTAAAGGAAGAAGTTACTCATCTGCCAAGGGTATGCTTTATCCTCTTTGTCCTTGGACCTTGGGGCAGCAGCCTGTGTCTCCTTTCCCTAAAGGTCATCTCTTTTTTTTTTTTAAGTAGGAGTCTCACTCTGTTACCCAGACTGGAGGGCAGTGGCACACTCCTGGCCACCGCAGCCTCGTCCTACTGGGCTCAGGTGATCTTTCTGCCTCAGGCTTCCAAGTAGCTGGAACTACAGGCACGCGCCACCATGCCCGGCTAATTTTTTGATTTACTGTAGAGATGGGGGGTCTCACCAAGTTGCCCAGGCTGGTTTTGAACCCATGGGCTCAGGCAGTCCTCTCACCTTGGCCTCCTAAAGTGCTGGGATTTAGGCATGAGCCACCGTACCTGGCCTGGTCATCTCTTCTTGTTTTCCAGTTTCCCAGACCTGGTCTTTGGACTGGCTGGAGACCTTCACCCTGGCTATTGTGTGGCTTTTTCTTCAGATCCACCTCTTTCTTGCACCATTATTTACCAGTCATTACCTGTAGGTTTCTGAAATGAGGGGTTCTCCTTGTGGTTGAAGGTGAATAGGAATAGCTCAAGTGAAAGAAGAATGGTGGTGAGGTATAAAAACCCCTTCATGGCTTTTAGGCTTCCTCTGTGTGGCAGCCAGCCTCTGAGACGGCCCCCGCAGATCCCGGCCTGCTAGTATTCACTCCCTTATGTGGTTCCTCCCCACATTGAAAAGACTGATTTGTGTAACCAGTAGGCTACTGAGGATATGATAGTTTGACTTCTGAGGGTAGATCATCAAATCCATCATGGCTTCCATCTTGCTCTGTTGGATCCCTTACTTTGGGAAGCAATTTCCAGGTCCTGAAGATATCAGGCAGCTCTGTGGAAAGGTCCCTGTGATGAGAAATTGAAGCCTTCTGCCAACAGCCTAGGCAACAGTGTAAGTCTTTGACTCAAAAAACAAAACAACAACAAAAAATTCACAACTCTGTGAGAAAGTTGGTGTTTTTCTTTTGTATGTTGTAGGTAAGAAAACTGAGGTTCTGAAAAGTAACAGTGCTGAGATTATAGTATGAGGGGGACTAAAAAAAAAAAAACCGGAATTATTTTTTGGAAGGCAGGCCCCTTGTAGTACAGGCTTCCCCCACTATGTAAGTGTCCTAGGAACCCATGGGCATCAGTGTACCAGCTAATGTTGTGAGAGGCTGCATTGAAGAAGAAATGTCCTGAGTTGTGGCAAAAAGGTGACTTCCACTAGGGCAACGTACCCACCCATACCGTGCTGAGTGATCAGTTTTTGACCAAAAACAGTATGACTCCCATGCCCCACTCTCCCTGTTCACCTGATCTTGCACCGAGCAACTTTTTTTGTGCGTCCCAGAATGAAAAAAGCCCTTCAAGGGAAACATTTTGCCGTTGTGTAAGATATTAAACAAAAATGGCAAAAGCACTAGAAGGCATCAAAATTGGCAAGTTCAAAAACTAAACAAGCCGGGCTCGGTGGCTCAGCCTGTAATCCCGCGCCTTTGGGAGGCTGAGATGAGCGGATTGCCTGAGCCCGCGGGTTTGAGACCCGCCTGGGCAACTTGGCGAGACCTCATCTCTACAATAAATCAAAAAAATCAGCCGGGCGTGGTAGCACGTGCCTGTAGTTCCGGCTACTTGGAAGGCTAAGGCGGAAGGATCACCGGAGCCCAGCAAGTCGAGGCTGCGGCGGCCAGGAGCGGCCACTGCACTCCAGTCTAGGCGACAGTGAGACTCCAACTCAAAAAAAAAAACAACTAAACAATGGAAAAAGTATTTCAATAGGTGTATTGCATTAAATGGAGCATGCTTTGAAGGTGACTGAAGTTAAAACATATAAGAATAAATACATAATTTTTTATAAATAAATTCTGAGTTCTTGGGGGGGGGGGGTCTCCCATCATATGAGGGAAAGCCAGGGTTTAAACTCAGACCTGTGACAATTCAGAGTCCAAATTCAACTCTTACCTACTAAGTGGCATCAGAGCTTCTGTTTCCTCCAGCCTCTGCAGTTGGAGTCTCACTGTTGTCCAGGCTGGAGCGCAGTGGCACTCTCATAGCTACCACAGCCTCATCCTTCTGGGCTCAGGCAATCCTTCTGCCTCAGCTTTCCAAGTAGCTGGAACTACAGGTATGCACCACCATGCTCAGCTGATTTTTTTTTTTTTTTTGGAGTCAGTGTCTCACTGTGTCACCCAGGCTGGAGTGCAGTGGCATGCTCACAGCCACCGCAGCCTCAACCTGCTGGGCTCAGGCTATCCTTCTGCCTCAGCCTTCTAAGTAGCTGGAACCACAGGCATGTGCCACCATGCCTGGCTAAGTTTTTGATTTATTGTAGAGACGAGGCCTTGCCATGTTGCTCAGGCTGGTCTTGAACCCCTGAGCTCAGGCAATCCTCTAGCCTCTGCCTCCTAAAGTGCTGGGATTGCAGACTTGAGCCACCACACCCAGCTAATTTTTTGATTTATTGTAGAGATGAAGTCTTGCCAGGTTGCCCAGGCCACTGTTGAACCCTGGGCTCAGGCAATCCTCTCATCTGCACCTCCCAAAGTGCTATGATTACAAGCGTGAGCCACCATGACTATCTTGCTTCTGCTTCTAAGACATTAAGAATGGTTACAAGGAGCTCTTTGGCCCATGATCAAGGAATGAAAAAAAAATTTTTTTTTGAAAGTGAGAAAGTAGGATTTATTGAGAGGACAGAAAAGCTCCCAGTGGGAGGGGACCTGAGGGGGCTCCCTGGGAATGTGAATGTTTTAACAGTGACGATCAAAATACTAAATTGGCTAGGTGTACCGTGATAGGCTGAGGCAAGATGATTGGTTGGGATGGTATTATGTTTTTGTATATTTTAGCACAATTTTTAAAAGATTCTAAATTGGCTGGGTGTAGTGGCTCACGCCTATAATCCCAGCAGTGAGCTAGGAGTTTTGAGACCAGTGTGGGCAACATAGTGAAACCTTGTCTCTACAAAAAAATTAGCTGGGCATGGTGGTATGCACCTGTAGTCCCAACTACTTGCGAGGCTGAGGCAGAAGGACCACTTGAGCCCAGGAGGTTGAGGCTATGGTGAACCTTGATCATGCCACTGTACTCCACTTACTCCTGAGCAACAGAGTAAGACTGACCCAAAAAAAAAAAAAAAAAAGCTAAATTGATAAAGCTGCTGCTACTTCCTCCATGGTAATGAACTAGCTAGAGAGCAGCTCTAGACTTGTGTCTTCTCATTGGGGGTTTTGTTCAGGACCAGGAGGACTGATTTTTGTGTTTGTTTTGTTTTGTTTTGTTTTTTTTAGTTGGAGTCTCACTGTCACCCAGGCTGGAGTGCAGTGGCATGCTCACAGCCACCGCAGGCTCCACCTGCTGGGTTCAGGTGATCCTTCTGCCTCAGCCTTCCAAGTAGCTGGAACCACAGGCATGCACCACCACACCTGGCTAATTTTTTGATTGATTATGGAGCCAAGGTCTCACCTGTTGCTCAGACTAGTCTTAAACCCCCGAGCTCAGGCAATCCTCTCACCTCTGCCTCCCAAAGTGCTGGGATTACAGGTGTGAGCTACCGAGCCCAGCTTGTTTTATGTGTTTTTAAAGAGATGGAGTCTGAGCCGGGCTCAGTGGCTCAGCCTGTAATCCCGCGCTTTGGGAGGCCAAGGTGAGTGGATTGCCTGAGCCCGCGGGCTCGAGACCCGCCTGGGCAACTTGGCGAGACCTCATCTCTACAATAAATCAAAAAAATTAGCTGGGCGTGGTAGCGCGCCTGTAGTTCCGGCTACTCAGAAGGCTGAGGTGGAAGGATCGCCGGAGCCCAGCAGGTCGAGGCTGCGGTGGTCGGGAGCGTGCCACTGCACTCCAGTCTGGGCGACAGAGTGAGACTCCAACTCAAAAAAAAAAAAAAAAAAAAGAGAGTCTGTCCTCTGTTGCCCAGGCTGGCAGTCATAGCTCACTGCAGCCTCCATCTCCTGGGCTCAAGCAACAACCTCCTAAATTGCTGGGAGATTAAGTAAGAGTGTTCGAAGGGTTTCCACACATTTTAAATAGTCTCAAGTCCATCCCCCAATGTTTTTGAGAATGTAATGTGGTGGTAATAGGCATGGAGGCTGACTGTCTAGATGCAAAAACCAGTTCTGCCACTGACTAACTGTGTGACTTTTCTGTACCTTTGCTTCCTCATTTGTGAAACACGGTCTTGAATGATACATGCCTCAAAGATTGTAAGGATTGGGATAGGTAACTTATGTAAAGTTCTTAGACCATTGCCTTGCACTTAATAAATGTTAGCCATTATTGGTTGGGCATGGTGCCTCATGCCTGTAATCCCAGCACTTTGGGAGGCCAAGGCGGGAAGATTATTTGAGCCCAGGAGTTCAAGACAAGCTTAGGCACCATCTCTACAACAAATCAAAAAATTAAATAAGACCTTTTAGCCTCTGGGATTTTAGGTGTTAGCCACCGCGCCTGGCCCAGAAAATTACTTTTTTTATAGCCAAATTTGAAATCTCATTCATATTGCCTTGATCCTACATTTTTTTTCTTCATAGTGCTTTTTACTATGTGAAATTATATAATGTATTTGTACCTGCGTACTGTCTATCTTACTCAAAAGAATATAAGATTAAGGCAGGCATGCTGGGTACAGTGGCTCACACCTGTAATCCCAGCACTTTGGGAGGCCAAGGCAGGATTGCCTGAGCCCGGAAATTTGAAACCAGCCAAGGCAACAAAGCAAGACCTCATCCCTACCAAAAAAATAAAAATAAAAAAAAAACCCAAGCATGGTAGTGGGTGCCCATAATCCCAGGTACTCGGGAGGCTGAGGCAGAAGAGTCCCCTGAGTCCTGAAGGTCAATGCTGTGGTGAGTTGTGATCATGCTACTATACTCTAGCCTGGGTACAGAGTGAGACCCTGACTAAAACAAAATTATAGGCCGGGCATGGTGGCTCACGCCTCTAATCCCAACACTTTGGTAGGCCAAGGTGAGACGATTGCCTGAGCTCACAGGTTCCAGACCAGCCCGGGCAACTTGGCGAGGCCTCATCTTTACAATAAATCAAAAACTAGCCAAGCATGGTGGCACGTGCCTGTAGTTCCAGCTACTTGGAAGACCGAGGTGGAAGGGATCACCTGAGCCCAGCAGGTCGAAGCTGCAATGGCCATGAGCGTGCCACTGTACCTTAGCCTGGGTGACAGACTTTAACTCAAACAAAAAAATCTATCTATCTACTTATCTATCTATCTAGGCAGGAAGTCTGTCTTTTTCTTGGTTATAATCATAGCACCTAGCACATTGCCTTGATACATAGTAGGTACTCAAAATCTCACAATGAAATACTTAAAGGCTTTGTCAGATTAGTGTCTTCAAAATGGCAGTCATCTGCTGGTCTGCCAGATTCTAATGGTTTCCCTGTATCACTTTCATCTGCTCTGGGAACTTTTCCATCTTTTTTTTTTTTTGAGTTGGAGTCTTACTCTGTCGCCCAGACTGGAGTGCAGTGGCCGCTCCCCGCCACTGCAGCCTCGACCTGCTGGGCTCCGGCGATCCTTCCACCTCAGCCTTCCAAGTATCTGGAACTACAGGCACTCACTACCACGCCCGGCTAATTTTCGATTTATTGTAGAGATGAGGTCTCGCCAAGTTGCCCAGGCGGGTCTCGAACCCACAGGTTCAAGCAATCCACTCACCTCAGCCTCCCAAAGGCACGGAATTACAGGCTGAGCCATCGAGCCGGCTAACTTTTCCGTCTTTTGCAAGATTAGCAATTGTAATTAGCAGTCAGATCTACTACCTGTAATTTGCATCAAATCCAACTGTCTGGGAGAGACTACTTCTGACTATCTGACCAAGCTTTGACATGAAGGGTGTGGACAGCTGGACTAGTTCAATATGGAGGACTGTGTGTTTAGTGGGGACTAAAATTAGAAGTTGTCTGCTCATTAGTTTATATTTTTGTCTTATGACAGAATTCTCAACCTTCTGAAGGACCTAGGATAATGAATTCTCAGAAAACAAAGACCTCTGGATGATAGGAGGGTCCAGATGAGGAAGCTTTTTTTTTTTTTTTTTTTGAGTAGGAGGAGTCTTACTCTGTCACCCAGGCTGGAGGGCAGTGGCACACTCCCAGCCACCGCAGCCTCGACCTGCTGGGCTCAGGCGATCCTTTCTGCCTCAGCCTTCCAAGTAGCTGGAACTACAGGCACACGTCACCACGCCCAGCTAATTTTTTGATATACTGTAAAGGTAGGGTCTCACCAAGTTGTCCAGGCTGGTCTCGAATCCATGGATTCAGGCAGTCCTCTCACCTTGGCCTCCTAAAGTGCTGAGATTATAGGTGTGAACCACTGCGCCCGGCCTCCAGGAAGTTTTTGATCTGTTCAACCCTGTCAAGGGGCTTTACAAACTAAGTGACCCTTGAACTGGGTTCTGAGGGATGAGTAGAAGTTTCTCAGGTAGATGGGGGTTGAAAGGGTACTGCAAGCAGAGCAGTGAAAAAGTAAGCTGCACAAAGTTGGTCATGCCTAGAGCCAAGGGCAGTGGTTGGGGGAGGGGTAGAAGTGGCTGCTAAGAAACCAAGCAGAGGTGAGGGCTGAATGTCCCTTTATGGAATAAAAGGTATCAGCGTGGTGTCTGATGCAAATAACAAACCCCAGAATCAAGCCAGCTTAAACAGGAAGTTCGGGGTAAGTCAAGTGGTAGGGTTGGTTAAGTATATGTCTGGGAAAGGGCCCAGGTCTTTCTGCTCTACTGGCCTCAGCTTCTGCAGAAGCTACATTTGGCTGCCTGAAGCCATCAGGCCTCTCTTACTTCCTCCAGGTCTGCTGGGGAGACGGTGGCTTTCTGTGCCTTTCTCCTAAAAGCAAGGAAATGCCTCTCTAAGCACCCTCCCACACCCAGCTTCCTCATTTTTGAACCCATCATTGCTGGGGAGGAGAGAGTTCCCATGGATCAATCAGACCCTGAGCTGGGTGGGGACAGGTTTGCTTTTCCCTGAGGTGCGTGGCTGGGTGGTGGAGGGGGGGAGTAGTGGGTACCTTAACAAAGTGTTTGTCAAATGAGTGAAGACAGGACTGGATGAACTCAGCCCAGAGGGACTTTCCAGATAGAGAAGTCTTCCTCCCCTCTGTGGAGCTGTCCTGCTGCCATCAGGATGGAAAGAGGGGTGATAGAGGCACAGCTGAGCAGATCCTGGCTTGAAGGGAAAGGCTGTGGTGCTAACATTTTGCCCAGATCTGAAGGATAAGCTGGAGAACCCCAAGGCATCACAACAAGCTTAATGAATACCAAGCCAAACTTATACTGCCTTCTAAATTTAAAAAAACTGTGAAATTCACATTCATATCATGTGACTTACTAGCAAAAAATAGTAACCAATGTTGTGGAGTTCCTGAATGCTGCAAAACAGTTTCCTAACTGAACACAGTGACTTTGGTAGACTGGCACCTTTGCCCTTGACCACACTACTGTGACCATCTGATTCAATCAGATGTGTGTCTGGTCTCTCATTCAACAAATACTTCCTAAGCACTCACTATGTGAACAGGCACCACTCTTTGTACTAGGAGTACAGTGTTGAACATGACAGAGGAGATCCCTGTATTCATGGACTTTATAATCTGGTGCTAACAATAAGTGGAGAACTTGTTATATAATTATTACGTAATCACTTCCAATTGTGCACCATGGAAAAAAACAGGGTGCTGATTAGTGAGGGGAAGGAGGCCTTCTGGGAGGAAATCAGGGACTTCCTTGAGGAAGTGTCAGTGGCGCTGAGATGTGAAGGCTAAGAAAGAAGTAACTAATCAAAGGGGGAGAAGAGTATGGACAAGAGTGTTCTAGACAGAGGAGCAGTATGAATGAAGTCAGGAAGAAACACGAGGTTCCCAAGAACTCAAGGAAGGCCAGATGTGGCAGGAATGAGTGAAGTATGACTCAGGTCCGAAAGTAGACAGAGGTCAGATCCCTTAGGCCCTGTGATGTTTGTTTTCTTTCCTTTTTTTAGAAAAACTATGATAACATACATATAACATAAAATTTACCATCTTAACCCTTTCTAAGTGCACAGTTCAGTTTATTAAATATGTTCATAACATCTTACAACCACCACCACTGTGATGGTCGATTTTATGTATCAACTTGACTGGGCCACAGGATGCCCAGATAGCTGGGTATGTCTTTGAGTGTGTCTCAAAAGAGATTCACATTTGAATTGGTGGACTGACTAAAGCAGATGGTCCTTCCCAACATGAATGAGCCTCATCCAGTCTCTTGAAGACTTGAATAGAACAAGGCAGAAGAAGGTTGGATGAACTCTGCCTGACCACTTCAGCTGAAATATTAATCTTCTCCTGCCCTTGGCACTCCTGGTTCTCATGCCTTCAGTCTGAGGACTGGCATCTACATCGTCGGCTCTCAGGCTCTTGGACCCTTGAACTATGCCACTGGCTTTCTTGGGTCTCCAGCGCGCAGATGCAGATGGTGGGACTTCTTAGCTTCTATGATCAAGTGAACCACTATTTTATGTCTCTTCCTAGATACATATCGAATTGATTCTGTTTCTCTAAAGCTTTATCATGACAACAGCCTCTTTCCATGCCTCATTTTCCAATCATCTCCTGCCAGGGCCTCCTGCTTCTGGTCTGGTCCTGCTTAAATCTCCTCAGCAATGACTTGTTGTTTGTTTGTTGTTGTTGTTGTTGTTTGAGTTGCAGTCTCACTCTGTTGCCCAGGCTGGAGTGCAGTGGCACTCTCACGGCCTCCGCAGGCTCAACCTGCTGGGCTTAGGCAATCCCTCCACCTCAGCCTTCCAAGTAGCTGGAACTACAGACGTATGTCACCATGCCTGGCTAGTTTTTGTGATTTATTGTAGAGACGAGGTCTCACCAAGTTGCCCAGGCTGGTCTCAAACCCCCAGGCTTAGGCAGTCCTCTAGCCCCAGCCTCCCAAAGTGCTGGGATTACAGGCTGATCCACTGTGCCTGGTCCATCCTTGACCATTTTTTGGCTCTTTTGACTCTTTCATTTGACTCCCATATCCTTTGATATACCCCCATCAATTTTTTTCTTTCTGTTTAGTACTTCCCTAGTTTCTGGCACTATAAGATGCTCAAGGTTCACCTTGTATATTTCCTGCCATTGTTCTAGAATCAGCCATTTATCTAAGGTACCCTGGCCCCTTCTATTGGAGAGTGGTATTAGAAATCAAGATCTGGGTGGTAAGTGTGCTCGTTGCTACTGAGGTGTCTTTGCTTCTAATCTTTCAGCAGGAGAATCTAATCTTTTAGACAGGGCCTCACTATGTTTCCCGGACTGGTCTCGAACTTCTGCCTCAAGGAATCCTCCTGCTTCAACTTCCTAAAGTGATAAAATTATAGGCAGGGGCCAACGTACCTGGCCTGGACTTTTTAGTTGTGGAAAATAAATTAAATTTCTACAAAAATATTGTGTTTATGCTGGGTGTAGTGGCTCACACCTGTAATCCCAGCACTTTGGGAGGTGGAGGTGAGAGAATTGCTTGAACCCTGGGGTTCAAGACCAGCCTGGGCAACTTGGCAAGACCTCATCTATATAATAAATCAAAAAATTAGGCAAGCATGGTGGTGTTCACCTGTGGTTATAGCTTCGTGGATGGCTGAGGTGGAAGGACGCCTGAGTCCAGCAAATCAAGGCTGCAATGGCTGTGAGTGTGTCACTGTGCTCCAGGCTGGGTGACAGAGTAAGATTCTGACTAAAAAAGAAAGAAAGAAAGAAAGAAAAGAAAACTACTGATCTAGATATTGTGGGACAGAAAGGTATATGATACCTTTCGTCACCTATCATAAGGGTCATGGCACACACCCCCATTACAAAAGACAGGTTAACAACAGAAAACCACAACAGATTTATTTAATCCAAGTTTCATGTGGCATGTGAGCTTTCAGAAATGAAGACCCAAAGACCCAGGGAAGACTGTCTACTTTTATGCTTATGTTCAATGAAGAATGGACAGCCATGTAGAAATATTGAATGTTTAGAATTTTCAAGAGATGAACATATGTTAGCTTTAATTCATCAATGAAGAAACTGGCTGAGATGTTAAAACTAGCCCAAAGAAGAATCCAAACAACAAACATTTATAGATCAGGAATATTGAAATAAGTGTGGAAGTGGAGGCCAAACTGGTTTTCCCATTGGAAGAAGGTTGTGTGTTTTCAGGACAATATTCATTTGCATGTGTATAGATAAGAATAATTTTCCATTGCTATCAGTTGTCTACAGGGAAGTATTTGTGCTTCAATGGAAAATTATGCATTGTCTAGACAACACACCCTTCCAGGTTCTAGACTTTCATTGTCTTTGAGAAGTCTTAAGATTCTGTAAGTTGTAGATAACCGATAGCAATGCAAAATAATTCTTGACTGTTGGCATGCAGTTCTGCCCAGCGCAGGGAAAACTCTCACCTCTAGTGAAAAAGTCAGTTTTGTGTCCGTTTCTTTATTTCATATAAATGTGCCCTTCTTTGACATTTCTTCTTTTTTTTTTTTTTTTTTTTTGAGTTGCAGTCTCACGCCTTGGCCCAGGCTGGAGTGCAGTGGCACGCTCACTCACGGCCACCCAACGTCGACCTGCTGGGCTCCCGCAATCCTTCCGCCTCAGCCTTCCGAGTAGCCGGGAACTACAGACGTGTGCTACCACGCCCGGCTATTTTTTATTTCATTGTTGAGACAAGGTCTCACCAAAGTTGCCCAGGCTGGTCTCGAACCCGCAGGCTCAGGCAATCCACTCGCCTCGGCCTCCCAAAGTGCTGGGATTACAGGCTGAGCCACCGAGCCCGGCCTTCTTTGACATTTCTTTTGGGCATATTATAACATCTGCTTGATTCCTTCATTTAATTAAAGAGTTAAATAAAACTTCATTTCATAGTGTGTGAGAATCATGACATTCTTTTAGTAAAATAAGCAAGGAAATAATACGTGGATGGTGTGCTGTGTGATGTAGAAAATAACGCAGAGCATGGAGGGATGAGGGTCATTTTACAGAAGGTGTTCTGGGAAGACCCTTCTGAATATAAATGCTGAAAGAATTATCCGCTGTTTATCCAAAATTTAAAGTTAACTGGGTGTCCTGTATTTTATCTGGCAACCCTACTTCTGAAGGAAGAGGGAGCAGGCCTTAAGAGGTTAGTTTGATCAGTATTGACCTTGTGAGTAGTCTAAGAGAAGACTGGCGCGGGGTGGGTCTAGGCTGAGCAAACGCCCCCCGCCCGGGGCGGGACGGAGGCGGGGCCTGGAGGGTGGGTGGGCGTGACCGTGAGGGCCACGCCCATCACGTGCCAACCCTCGCCTGCCGCGTCTGCAGCCCCGGAGCGCGCCGGGAGGCGGCGGCTGTAGCTGAAGGCGGGGAGTCCCCGCGACCGCAGCGTCGGTGCTGGGTCGATGGCGGCGACGGCAGTGGCGACGGGGACGGGGGCCGCGTCGGGGACCGAGTCGAACCAAGGACCCCCAGGCCCGGCGGCGGCGCTGGAGCTGTGGCTCAGTGAGTAGCCTGGTTGTCCTTGGGCGCGGGCCCAGCGCCACACGTGAGGCCTCGCTTCCCGCCTCCCTGGGCCTTTCTCCGGGGGCGGGCGGTCACGGGGAAGGCTGGAGGCCGAGGAAGCAGGACCTGGTGGCGGGAGGAGGATCGCCCCAGGCCTCCCGCGAGAGGCGTCCCTAGGATCCACCCGGCCTGAGGACCCGAGCTTGGTCTCTGCCCCCTCCCCCACTAACAGTAGCAGTGCATGATCCCTACTGACAGCCATAGTAGCTAACGCTCACTGAGCTTTTTTTTTTGTGCCAAGCACTGTGCTGAAAGCATTCCAGCCATTATTAGTCTTTATTAAGACCCCAAGGCAGCTTCTATTATTAACCCCATATGGGAGGCGGGACACTGAGGCTTAAGGGGACTGTCGTGCAAGATAATGCAGTCTCTTTTGGAGAAAGATCTCCATCAGGCTACCGTCTTGAATGTCACAAGAAGGTTTTCCACCTTTCGTTTGTGTTTACCTGGCCAGGCTTCTTAGGTATGCTGTCTCCGTAAGCTTCACGGTAGTCCTGGGGGTAGGGGTTATTATTGTCCCCCTTTTACCGAAGAGGAATTGAGGCTCGAAGATAAAGAATATACCCCTTGTACCGCGCTTTGTTGGATCCTGGGGATACTTAGGTGCGTAACGCAGAGGATCCTTGCTCACAAAAACATGTTTTAGTGGGCACAAGACGACCTTATTAACGGGATTGGCTGGGGGGGCGTTCGTTTAGCGAGTTGGTTTGTTTACCTGGGGGCTGTCACGGCGGACTAGTTAGTGTTTGGACAATGGCGGCGACCACATTCCAGGAGGAGGAAACTGTGCAAAATCTGGGGATGAGAATGTGGAGCATTCGGGGAACAAGTAGGTCAGTCTGCTGGAGTGGGAAACCTAAAGAGCAGGAATCTGGAAAAAGGCTGCACGGCTGGTAGGGGTGAGATCTTCAGCGGTCTTGTATGCTGCAGAAAGGAATTTATATTTCATTCGGGAGTGGTGGGATGGGGGGTGTTGGGGAGCTTTCAGCAGGAGAATTTGATCCAGTAAGTCTGTTAAAAGCATCACTTTCAGCCATGTCGTGCTAAATTGGGTAGAGGGTGAGGCTGCAGGCAGGAAGAGTAGCTGAAAAGCTTTTTTGGTAGTATGGAGGGAGAGTAGGAAGAATGAGCAGGCACAGGCAACAACCTTGGTGCATTGGAACGGAGGCAAGAGATGAGGAATCTAGGATGGATCCCAGGTTTCAGGCTTGGGTAGCTGGCTCCTTACAGATGCCTCTGCTGTGGGGAGGAGCCGGTTTCGGAAGACAAGCCTGACTTCTTCTGAGCTTGAGGTGCCTAGAGATACCCTTTAGGCAGTTGGTTGGCTTCAGAGAAGATAAGTGCTGAAGGTTACCGTGTGGGAGCCTGATTCAGGGTGGCCAACCTTTTGGGTTCCCTGGGCTGCATCAAGTACAGAGGAATTGTCTTGGACTGTACATAAATTATATAATATAATTAGTGTATATGCACAATAAGACTTCTTTTATTTTATTTTATTTTATTTTTTTTTGAGTTGGAGTCCCACTCTGTCGCCCAGACTGGAGTGCAGTGGTGGCTCCCGGCCACCACAGCCTCGACCTGCTGGACTCCGGCGATCCTTCCGCCTCAGCCTTCGGAGTAGCTGGAACTACAGGCGCACGCTACCACACCTGGCTAATTTTTTGATTTATTGTAGAGATGAGGTCTCGCTTGCCCAGGCGGGTCTCGAACCCGCGGGCTTAGGCAATCCACTCACCTCAGCCTCCCAAAGGCGCGGGATTACAGGCTGAGTCACTGAGCCTGGCGACTTCTTTCATTTTTTATATTTTTTAAATATAAGTTTTAGAAAAGTGAGAACAATATAAAGCTAGTGGGAAAATTGACCGTGTTTTTGTAAAATTAATCTATCAATGTCTGGTTCGATGGAAGTGCCTGCAGTTCTTACTGAGTTCTCAAGGTGCTCATCAGAAATGTTTGCTCAAATTTTGCTCTTCATGTGCTTCATAATTGAAAACAGCTGCTTACAAATGTATGTGCTGCCAAAAGTGATGTTCTGAATAAGGTGTGATTGTGAACTTCAAAATGGAACTACGCATGGGGTCATGAAGAAAATAAATGCTAAAACACATGATGTTAAAAGATTTTGCGGGGCCACTTTACTAGCTGTCCTGGGCCGCAGGTTGGATGTGTCTGCTTTAGTTCATTGGCAGTGAGCTTGCCCAGGGAGGCTGTGTTTATTAGGAGCAGAGATTTGGAGGTGGAGCACGAGGAGTGCCAACGTTGAAGAGGCAGATGGGAAGAGCAGCCTGAAGACTGAAGGTTGAGCAGAAACTGGTAGGGGTTGAGGGGGAAGGACAGGAAGCTGAACCACAGATATTATAGGAGGAGTGTGATTGGGAGGTAGTCTTGCTGTTTAAAGATGAAGTAGAATAAGGAAGAAGAAGGGGGCCTCTGAATTTAGTAACTAACAGGTTATTAATGAGATACTTTGAGTTAAATGGTAGAGGCAGAAGATAGTTGATTTAGGAGGTAATCGAGAACAGAAGGCTAGACTGGAGTTGCAAAAAAAATAAAGTAGCCGGGGTAAGATGACAGCTAGCAGCTGCCCCTGGTGAAGGAGATAAAGGGAGTGACTGCCCAAGGGTGGGGGAGGGGGGGTGTTTCTTCAGCTCCAGCTTTTGGGGGGCAATATCCCAAAGTTCTGGAACAGCAACTTTTATGCCTTTTGTTTGTGTTTACTTGTTTTTTTTTTAGAGAGGGCTAGAGCCTATGTTTTTATGTGAAATCTTTTCAAAAATTGGCACTTGCTTGGAAACGTAATTTGTCTGGGGAAGGCCAGGCAGATGAAATCTGTGGGGAAGATGCATCCAGTGGCCTCCTTCAGTGTTTTTTATGGTGCTTGAATGTGAAACAAAGGAGAAAGGGTATCTAGAGGAAATCTAGGAGTAAAGGAGATTTTAAAAGAAGAGGGAGACATGTAAGCCCCTTTTTATGCTGATGTTTTCTGGGGAACTACACTTCCTCAGTTCCAGGTCCAGTATCCGATCCATTGCAGAGGGGCCTCAAGGTGCTGAAAGAGGTTAGAGCTGGAACAGAGAGGGGTGACCTGCCCTCACAGAGAGGAAGGGCACCTTTTGTTTTTCTCAGTGTTTGGGGAAGGAGATAAAGGTGATTGCACACAAACAAATTTGTCAGTGCTGCCGATACCACCACCAAGTGTTAGGGACTGAGGTGAAATAGGGGACTTGAGGAAGGTGGGGAAGTTTGGGAATGGTTGGTAAGAGAAACAGAAGGACGCCCACCTGGATGCTTGAGAGCTGGGTTTTTCAGCCTCTTCACTATTTACATATTAGGCCCGATAATTCTGTGTATGGACTGTCTTGTGCCCATAGGATGTTTAGCAGCATCCCTGGCCTTGACCCACTAGAAGCTAATGACTTCTTCCCAGTCATGACAACTTAAAATGTCACCGGACATTGCCAGGTTTCCCTAGGGGAGTGGGATGGGATCACTTCTCCCTTCACCCCCCTGAGATCCTGAGTTAGGACTTGGAGTGTTGACTGGATATCAGGAATGTATGTTGCAGTCTTTGTGGCCATGTATTTTTTTTTTTCTTCGGGGAGTAGGAACCAAGAAGATGAACTATGGTTTAAGCAAGATTTGTTGGGGGTGGGGCAACAGTGGTGCTAAGGAGGGACAGGGGGATGGAAGGGGGGGGTATAAGAATTGAAGGTGTGCTGGGCTCGGTGGCTCAGCCTGTAATCCCGCGCCTTGGGAGGCCGAGGTGAGTGAATTGCCTGAGCCCGCGGGTTCGAGACCCGCCTGGGCAACTTGGCGAGACCTCATCTCTACAATAAATAAAAAAATTAGCTGGGTGGGGT